>JAZHYW010001874.1:0-269799 GCA_037355805.1 Ixodes ricinus | reverse complement strand
TCATGTAAACGGCACAATGCGCTTGGAAATCGCATCGCATTCAAGTCGCTAGACAGAGGTGGATCGAGACGGCGAATGCGCATGCATTCAGTCCATGTAAACGGAGGACGCATCGCATTTTGGAACGGAGAGGATTATGGAAGGCGCTCGCTGCGGGACCTCCGTTTGCTGCAGGATTAACGTAGAACATGGCGGCGGCCGAGAGCGGTCTGGCGTCTTCCCGCGTCGTGTTCTCACGCGAAGCAACGCGAACTTTTCTCGCTATTCTAAGCGAGCTAAATGTCGCGGAGCTACTTGACTCGCGGCGACAGCGAAATCAAGCCGTCTTTCGGAGAGTTGAGGAGGCAATGGAGCAGGTGGGGTTCCACTGGACGTGGCAGCAACTTCGAACCCACTGGAAGAACCTCAAAGGAAAGTACAATAAGGTGGGTTTTGAGCATTTTTTCTTTGGAATTAACCGTTAGTCATTAAGTCATTCGTTTTTGCTCAGGAGAGCCACATCGCCGCAGAAAGGTATCGCGAAGCTGATTTCTAGTTTTCATCGTGAAATGCGTGGCACCGAGTCTAACAACCGCGTTCGCGTGTGCTTCGCGATTGCGGCTAGGGCGTACGGACCCCTCTGTGTCGTCACAGCTCGAGAAGCCCAGTTCATTTATGCACTTATGGAATTGTGCAATACTGTCCCTTCATATCTAAACAAGTGGCACTTTCTTTTATTGTGTGCCTAAGAATGGGATTTTTGTGTGCATCAGGAAAGAGACGCACAAAACAAAAGTGGAGCGGCGCCATCAACCTGGCCGTGGTATGAAGAGATGAGCGCCCTGCTTGCTCACCGCCCGATGACCCAGGCAAGGGAGTATGGTGTGGACAGCGAGGCAGACGAGGACTGGGATGGCGTCGCAGTAGGTGAGAAACTCAGTACCAAAATTTATGTCACTGGGAGACTGCCTGGCATGTGACCATTTTCAGTTTATTAATTGCTGGAAATATATTTTTATGCAACTACAAAAATAAACGAATTTCTTGTTCCTTGAACCACCAAGAGTGCAAAAGTTGAGCACGATCACATTAATACAATTTTTTTCTTCTTCAGTTGCAGAGGAAATTGAGCTGGGAGACGACGAAGAAGACTCTTCACCAGGCACCTCATCGTGTAAGTTAATATTTTGGTCCTATGAATATCTATAGAAAAGTTCTCGTGATCCACACTTCCCTAATGGCTGCAAGTCAAAATATGTGGGCAACTGGGGATCCGAAGCGTTGGACCAGGTGGCTCGCATGCCAAATCGTCCACAGTCATTTCCACCGTGATGTTGCCAAGTGCAATTAGCCACGTGAGTGGTGCTCCGCCGCTGATAAAAAGCAGTCGCAGAGTATGCGCGGGGGTTCTTGGGATTGCGTCGCGGGCAATAACGGAATAAATGACTGTGTTGTTGTACCGGTGTGTTTTGTCATGCTCCAAGACGGGTAGCAGCAAGGGAATCCCTACAAATTGAAAATGTTAACAACAATTTTTAAAGGCTTAGTGAGATCCGAGTTGTAAAATATTGATTGTTTTTACACTTTGTTCTGTGCTCATTTGCAGCAACTGATGCCAGCTCATCTGGGCCACAGCCAAAGCGGCCAAGACGTGCCAAAAACACCGATCTCGGAGAGCTTCTAGCCGAGCAGCAGAGACGTAGCGCTGCATTACTTAAAGAAAACTCAGAGGTACTATTTCAGCAGCAAAAGGAGCTGCTAGAGATTGAAAAAAAGAACATTCAAGAAATAATGACAGGCATTACTACCTCGTTCCTGCAAGGCACACAGACAATGATGTCACAACTGCTAACTCAGGGGAGTTTCTTTCATTTTCCTCATCTGCAACCTGCCTTCCCGACAAGCTTTCCCTCCCCGGGTCAGGCAAATGTACCCCCCGTCAAACTAACTTCGTGCCCCCAGGTCAGGCCGATTTGTTGCGCCCAAATGAGCCGCAGCAAGATGCCTAAGTATCCCTCGACAGGTTGAACGGTTTGATCTGGTGTCGATATCTTTTACTTTTGTGTACTTCCATACTTTATTTAGAACTAGCTGGTAGTACAATGGTGCAAGTCAAATAGATCATTCACCCTTTGAAGGAACTGCTTTAACGAGGCTTGCAAGTTAATGCACAAATGTCCCACTAATGTGTGGCCATACCCTGTTGCGGGTTAAGAAAAGCAAGACAAGTGCCTCCGGCGAAGTCCTCCACTCTTTTCACTTTAGCAGAGTAAATGCTGGAGAGCAGGCAAAACAGCGAACACACCCGCCTCCTTTCCAGCTTTTACTCTGCTAAAGTGGAAAGAGTGGAGGATTTCGCTGGAGGCACTTGTCATGCTTTTCTTAACCTGCAACAGGGTATAGCCACACATTTGTGGAAAAATTGTATGCTAACTTGCAAGCCTCGTTAACTCTTTGCAATATTGTTACACGGTGTAGATGAGAAATTGAGAAGACTATATCGGGGTTTGTAAGTCTCCGGTTTCATGTAAAGTTATGGGCATAAAAAGGTTAATGCGGTTCCTCCTACGGGCGAACAAACTGTTTGACTTGCGCAGTGTATCCAAAATACTAAATATATAAATCGGAAGTGGCAGACGAGGACACAAAGAAGACAGGACAGTGCTGTACTCACAAGTGGCGTCTTAATAGAAAATCAAGAGAAGTGCTGTCCTGCCTTCATGTCCTCGTCTATCTCTTGCGCTTTATATATTTAGTATGATAAACCAACTAGCCGAGCTTAATATTTAGTGTATTGAAAGGTCTGTGTTTTCAAACGCAAGTGCTGAATTTTATTGCTTTCATCATTTACAGTACAATTTTACCTTACCTGTGTGCCTTTACAGTTTCATATAAGTCATTTTAACAAACATCAGTGGTTTACTAAACTTGTTCTTTGGAGAGCTACCCTTCTGTGATAAAAAAGTGTCTTGGCAGGGTTGCCCATCTGTGATAGAAAGTGTTCTTGGCAGAGTTGCCCTCAACTAGCCCACAGAAAGGTCTGTGTTTAGAAATGCAAGTGCTGAATTTTATTGCTTTCATCATTTATAGTACATTTTTACGTTACCTGTGCCTTTACAGTGTCACATAAGTCATTTTAACACTTGGGAGAGTTGCCCTTTTGTGATAAGTATTCTTGGCAGAGTTGCCCCTCTGTGATAAGTATTCTTGGGAGAGTTGCCCCTCTGTGATAAGTATTCTTGGCAGAGTTGCCCCTCTGTGATAAGTATTCTTGGGAGATTTGCCCCTCTGTGATAAGTATTCTTGGCAGAGTTGCCCTTCTGTGATAAGTATTCGTAACAAAGTTGCCCTTCTGTGATAAAAAAAATTGTATTTTGTGCACTATTACCTGTAACAGTGCAAAAATGGTTAATAAAATTTTTTAACTGGATACCAACATAATGAGTGCCAGTCACATATTCCGACTTTTAAATATGCTTCAGCTGACAAGCGTCATTTACCAGGAAGCAGAACGCAATGGAAACTCTTGTGCCAAATAGTCTCTCAAGAAGTCTCGCACTTCACAAACAGCGTTAGCATCGCGAGGACTACTGGCGGGTTGCTGATAAAGGTACTGCTCACAATCTCTGACAGCCGCAATCCACGCATCCCTAACACCTTCCGACCTCTGTTCACAAAAGTTGTGCAGGATGCATGCCGCTGCAATAACAGTGGGCATAAACTTGTAGTTGATGTCTGCCCGCTTCAATGTTACGCGCCACCGTGCCTTGAGCCTTCCAAAAGCATGTTCCACTACGTTGCGTCCAGCGCTGTGGTACACATTGAACGATTCTTCTTCTTTGGTAAGTCCTGTTGCACGTGTTGTCTGTTGTCCTGTTGCACGTGTTGTCTGTTGTCCTGTTTGTGTCTGTCCGTTGTTTGTTCGCCTGTCCCTCGTTCGGTCACTTGACCAGGTATAGCCCTTCAAGATCCATGGCAGCCGGGGATAGGCAGGGTCACCGAGCAGCATGAATGGAATTGGTCGTCCACGAAATATTCTTTCCTCCGTTGGCAGAAGTTCTTCGCTCCTAAGGTACACCGTGGACAGCCTTAGAACTGAAGCATCGTGTGCACTTCCAGGAACATTGCATGTGATGCTGCGGAATCTGAAAATTACAAATACCGTGACTGATGCTGTGTCACTGCACATGTAACACCTCTAGAAAATAGACATGCAAGGGTGACCACTAGTGGGTCTGTTTAGTCTTTCTTGTGCCTTGGTTACTTTGGACATAATAATCTGCTGCTTCAAAACAGGCTGATCATGCTTCTATAAACAAGACAGGTATAATACCATATTCGCCCACTAGATTGCTCGGGGAACCGGAAGCTGCATGCTCGGGCCAGTCAAGTGTCAGTTCGACATGATTAAACCCTTTCTGCGTACTCATGTGCAAAGATTGAGGTTGGGTAAAAGCGTGCCACTTAATTTTTCCGGTGAGCTGTAGAAGAACTTTTAGTTGGGCTAGTTGGTGAACGTAATGAAGCATGGTGTAAGGCACAAAAACAGTGGACACATGGAAGAAGTCAAACACACGTGCCTGTGTGTGTGTCTTCCTCCTCGTGTCTGTTGTTATTGCGCCTTGCATTCCGGTGAGCATGTAGCTTCAACCGCTCTGTCAGCTTAGTGGTCAATGGAGCAAGCCCTGAGTAGGTTACAGCAACTTTGTATAGAAATCGTGCTGCAAATGTGAAAAATCCCTGAAATCAAACTTACTGGCCACGATCATCCACTATAGCTTGAACGTTGAAGGAAGTCCACAGCTTTCTGTTGACGAAATCTCGATATCCCTTCTTGGGTGCCAGGATTGGGACATGAGTGCCATCAATGGCTCCAAAAATTTGCGGAAGGTGGCACCTCGCTTCAAAATTTCGTGAAATGTTTTCTGCCTCTTCTGTCGATGGTAGTCGTATGTATTCCCGCAGGTAATACTTCACGATGGTGCGGCAGAACATGTAGACGCATTTCTTCACGGTGCTCTTGTGAACACCGAATTGATTTCCTACGACCCGGTATTCACAACAGCTAGCCATTTTGTAGAGAGCTATAGCCACTCTCTTTTCTAAGGGCACGGGTGCTCTCACACAGTCCGGCTTGGGAGACATAAAAGGTGCAACATGTGACACCAGTTCGTTGAAGGATGCTCGAGTCATTCGGAAATTTTCCTTCCAGTCGTCGTCGGTGAACTGGGTTAAAACTATCCTGCTCCACCAGTCGTTCGATCGAGTCTTCATCCAGAGTTTTTTCCTGCGTCGTTTGTTTGCTGCTGAAGTGCCTGTTGGAGAAATGCACATACATGTTGCAAATCTGAGTAATGCTTGAATGATTGTTTTGTTGCAATTAATATCTGCCCATTCAAGAGAACACCTGCCGATTTTTCTTATAAACACAGGAAAATATACATCCTAGTTACAAGCTTCAGCTTATAGGAGCGCGCGCAGCGCTTAAGAACAACTTTTTATTACTAAAGACTTCATTCAGATGCTCTCACCTTGCATAAGCGTCCATTCATTGAGAGAACTTGCAACTGCACCGAAATTGTGGAGCAACGTTTGACTGTAAGCCGACCGTATTTGACGGCAACGCTGCTGATACTGCACAAGTGCCGCAGCGAAGAAGAGTAAGTGGATATTAGTCCACGCCGACAAAAGCAGCAACACGTGCAAACGGACAGTCGCGTTCATGTCTACACAGAGACAAATGCAGAGACAGAATGCATTTATTAAACAATATTGGTGCAGGAGAAGGGGAAAGGGTGGGAAAGGGTTATCGCAACGGTTACAATGCCTCATCTTCGGCGCGCTCCAGTCCGTGGGGTGGTCCATGCCGGCTCCTCGGGGTTCGAGACCGGGCCAGTCGCGCGAGATGTTGGACCGTGGGGCGGGCCCCGGTGTCGCACCTATTGCACGTCACGTTCGCTGGGGTGGGGTCCAAAGGCGGCTCCTCCTGCTCGCTGTCATTCGGTGGCCGGTTTTGGCGGTTCTTTAAGGTGTTGGCGCGCAATTCGGCCAACAAATCGTCGTTGGGGGCGGCGCCCGTCTTGGCCTTGTGGATCTCGACTTGAGTATCTCGAAGGGGTCCCCGAAGTAGGCGCTATTCGTTCCGCGGTGTCGAGCTTTTTCTGTTCCTTTCTTCACTGGAGCACCTCCACCTCGGGGTACGGGCACGGATTTGCGAAACGAGGCGGTTTTCAACGAGCGGTTGGAAACGATCACGCACTCTCTACACGGCCGCCATCTTTCCCCGTCCGACGCCAAACACCGGAAACCTACTAGTCACGTGGTGCAGCGGGTGCCGGAAATCCCGAAACTGCAGCTTTAATTTTCAGATGTGACACGGCGCGGCGCTACCTTGGCGCAGGACTTCATGCGCATCCATGTAAACGGGGACGCGTCGTCTTTAGTCCATTGACGATTGGAGTCGATGCGCCGTAGTCGCATTCATGTAAACGCGGCTGTAGTCCGCACTCGCACTACGCACGCGCAACTCTCCTCCTTCCCTCTCTCCAACAGCTGCGCGTTACTCTCTCCGCTCGCTCTCTCTACCAGCTGCGTGCACTGCGCGTGCGTTCGCTTCTCCTCACACCGCGCGCGCACGCGCAGCTCTCCTCCTCTAGTCTCCTCTCCTTCAAGTGTGAAAAAGAAAATAAACGGCGAGCGTTCCAAGTTTCTCTGCCGCGAGCCGCGACGAGAGGCTAGCGTAGGGGGTTACGCTAGGGCAGTCGGTGGCGCCATCTCTCGACGTCAGCACGCAACTGACTCTTTCCTCGGAAACAGCACGATGCTTCGCATCAACCCATAATTCCCCTCGGGAAGATGGTGTAATTTTTTGTTTCGTTGCGCTCTGAATAAAGACGAAAACTATTGCCTTGGTTAACCAATGAGCGCGTCGAAGGAAGTACACACGTTACGACGAGCCGCGTCGGAGGCAGTGTTGCCAACCTATTTTTCGAAAATACCCCACGCCAGCGTCCAGAAAACCCTACATTACCCTACGAATGTTTCTTATTACCCTACATTTTACCCTACGAGGCAAATCTTTGTTCAAATAATACTGTTGCATGGATTATGATGATACAGGGTAATATTAATACAGTACAAAGCGACAGGGCACGCATGCACGCGCATACCTGCGTTATTCTAGAACACCATGCTTGCATGTGCGCTGTGTAGCATCAGCACAACAGTGATGTAGCGAGCGCACAGACATCCCCAACCAACATGTTTAGCCGATTTGTCGTCAAATTAAAAACTGGGCTACGTGGGACCAGCACTCGCGGCGACAGACAAGGCGGCTCATTACAAAAGGAAGCTAATCCGAGCGGTATATTAGCTTCTTTGGGTGTACTGCCTAGGGATTCGTCAAACTAAGGTACTATTTCGACAAACTAGGCTATTACACCAGGGGATGATAGGAAACCGGCGGCTCTTCCGTATTCGCTAAAGTGTCATTCGATGAAACGTCATGGTTGCGGTTCGTTCGCTAAAACGTCGTTCGCTCAAGTAACGTACAGTCGGTATGCGGTCTTCAAACTGCCTACCGACCGCACAGCGTGCCGGTAAGCACCGTGGGAGCTTTGAAATCGGTCTCCGTACTCGTCGATCATCGGTGATCGACGCTCTATGGGCGTGGTAAGGAAAGAGTTAATTGCAACGCGCCATAACAAAAGAGCGCCCAGGACGAGTGGTAGTTCCAGCTATGGTTATTTGCAGCATGCGCACCTTACGTCAGCGCGTAGAAAAGCCCAGTTGAACAGGTGGCTGCCGGTTCTGGTGGGCTCGGGGTGGTTTCGCCCGCGGTGCCACGTGTTTCGCAGGTGTAACAAGGACCGCCGGATGGACCAGAGTCATCAGAGAAAAATTGGCGGGAACATGTCCACTGGGAAGATACCTCTTCTGGCTCCAAACTCCCTCTGCGCAACTCCCACCTCCTCCCACCTCTCCCACTTGCTCCAGCTCTCCAATACTCTCCAACTTGGTGTGTGGTGCTCTCTGTTAGCACGTCTTGCAACTTGGATACTTTCGTTTTGCATGATGTCGTGGTGTGGCAGCACACGGGTTGCAAAGCTATGCAAAGCTTGCACGGCAGCTTTTTTTTTTTACTGTGTTTTTGTTGGTTGTATTATGCTCGCCGTTGAAGAAGCAACGTCTGAAAATACCCTACTTTTGGCGGGGAAATGGCCGGACGGCCCTACAACCCTACAATGTACCAAAAATGCCTAAAATACCCTAAAAGTAGGGTAATTACACTACGGTTGGCAACACTGGTCGGAGGACGCTGTCCTGCGCCGTTGGGGCCTTTAAGCCGCTGCAGTGCACACTGCTCATATCATACATCGTACAAAATGCACGTGTCCGCTGAAGAGACGCTGAAAAAAGTATGTGCGGTCACGTCTTATGCATGCTCGAACATGTCTAAAGACAGTTATTTGTATGACTTATGTGACGAGACAGTCATTCCATGAAGAGAAACGCCGCAGGCAGTGACTGCAAACTGTCTTTCGCATTGTGCATTAGCCTTGGTACCGCGGCTTTCGAGCGCGTCAAAACAAAGCCGCAATTACTGGCCTTACTACGTCTCGTCAAGATTTATAGTCTTCGAAAGTGGTAATGACGAGTCCAGACGACGTCTGTGGTGGTGTTGATAAGAGCGCAGTGCTGTATACTGTGGCAATAGCCTCTCGAGTGAAGACCGCGGATGCGAAGTGACCGGAATACACATAACCAGGAAGGGGCGCTTAGGTATTGCTGCTATCGTGTGCGGCTATCCCAATATTGTCGAGTTGTCCGACAGGCTGTCGAAAGAACAGGCACGAGTGCAGAGCTCCTCAATATGCCCAAAATCCGTTGCTTGCACAAGCGCGAGTGTGGCACAAAACCGCTTTAAAGTCAAGCATTTTCGCTACCCACGTTCGTCATTGTCGCACGCAGAATTCTCGAGGCTTAATTTATGTAAGAGTGTTACTCGTTGCGCTTGCGCTTCTATAAATATGTGTTTCGGTTAGTTGTGTTTAAAACGTTAAATCGGTTGCTTTTTTTTTTTGTCGTCGATGATTTTTGATATTGATACGCATAGCAATCGTATAACGTAACTAGCCCCAAAGTTCACCCCTTATTGTGGCGAGTACTGTGTCTACGTTCGTTCTTCCCGAATATATTAAATTCATCGATGGAATTCGGTGGGACGCGCAATATTGGTAACATGGCGCGCGTACGCGGTGTGTCGTGATCGCCACTTTCTTTATGTTCGAAAACGTCGAACATGACATGATTTAAGACAACCCTGAGACTGGGGAAAACAAGAAGGACAAACACGACGTCGTGTTTGTCCTTCTTGTTTTCCCCAGTCTCAGGGTTGTCTTAAATCATGAACGTAAACCAGCTCACCTGCGCCCTATCACTCCTTTCAGTGTCGAACATCTGTATGCAAGCGTGGGAAGCGGAAAGTTTGGTTGCCGTAAATCGCGCCGGGTACATCCGCTGTTGATGGAATATTGGGCATGTGCGAAGCGCGACTGCTAACCTTTAGCGTGAAACCCGTAATAGTGATTACAAAAAGGCACACCAGTGAGACGCTCATCTTGGTCACAATGGACAGGGAAGGGGATCAAATCCAGGAATCATCTCTGAATAACGCCCCGTGAGCTATCGCTTCACGTGCATTTCTGCACTCTATTGCAAGTAGCATATTTATCTGCTAAAGCTCGGCACTTTCTTTGCAATCGTTAGCAGCGGAAGATGAATTGAACGACACACGACGCAAAATAATGAAGGGTAGCTTAACGAAAAAAAAAAACGAAAACAATTCCCTGATGAAACATTTATAATAGAACTCATCATTAGTGCCCCAAGTAAGCAGCATTATGGTTGAACGTTTGCTTTTCGTCACGAAGAAGGCGGATGAGAACGTAGGTGTCGTTAAGGAAATAATGTATTTATCAGGGCAGCCCGCAGTCCGCTGACGTCATTAATTATTAGGGGGCAGAGGCAAACGAAGAAGTGGCAGCGTAGGAATTGCACGGACTAAGCACGGGTCGTTTTGCAGGCTGCAACAAAACAACGACAAAAAGTGCCATGGGCTCGATATGAAATTGTGTTCTGCATTATACATCAACTCACTCTTTTCGAAGAAGCACGTTTTCCCGCACCAGCTGTGGGCGACGCGAGCGCGCATTTCCCCTGTATTCCGTCCAGCGTCACCACCTCACTATGACGTCAGAGACATCAGCTGAAGCACCCCTTCTGGGATGCCTCGCCGCATATACGAGAGTTTATTTTACACGCGCCTGCCATTGCGTTATACGAGGGATGCTTGAGGGAGACTACTTGGGAATGGGAGGGCATAGTCGAATGAATCTTCGCAAGTTTGTAAAACAACCCTCCCGCACCCTCTTGCTGATATTGTGGGTTGCCATTGCCGAGAAACGTCAAGGAAAATTTGAACCTGGCCTGATTTCTTTTTAAGTAAATGAACTGTGTCACACTACCCGCGCCTTCTTGCTGCAGATCCATGCATGTGACTTTGAACTGGTGCCTTATACACCCTACTCTTATGAATTGGTACCGTACCATTTTCATTAGTTCCCTGCACATAAACAATATTACAAAGGACACCATTTCCCCAGTGAAGGCGCCGTAATGAACGCCTCGCGTGAGTGTTGTAAAAACCAAGACAAAACATTTTTCTCTACTGTTCGGCAGCACTGGGTATCCTCTGGAAGAAATGCAACCCACTCAAACGGAGCTACGTATAAAAGTCCTAAAGTGCCATTAGCTTTGGAAAATCCCTTCACATGGAGGCTCACTACCCTTCAGACATTCCTGGTATATTACCTATACCAAGGGTTCCGCGTTTTCGGTTTCTATTTTTTCAAAATTCGGCGTACTTTTTTCGGTGTTTATTTAAAAATTTAATTTTCGTTTTTTTTTCGGCGCATATTTATGCCCACAAAAGTTTATCGGCTTTTTTCGGTAAATATAAAATAAACGCCAGCAGACACCGGATCAAGCGATCCTTGTAGCTCTTATATTTCTGATCACTCAAAAAATAACGGCACAGATAAATTGAAAAAAAAAATTAACACAACAAAGAAGTACCAGCAAGTCAGATATGAAGCCTATGCCCAAAAAACATAGAACTTATATACAATACAATACAAAAACCATCTTTATTTACTTTCATTGAAAATAATACAATATAAAGCCCACATAAGCCAATAATGGCTTGTGCGTGGGACGCGACAGGAGCCTCTGCGTTTTATTGCATTTCACCTTCTGTGCATCAGGATTACGTGATCTTATTATAGTACACACACATGTACTTTCCCAGGTTCTCCTCGTTAATCCGCACTATTTCTTTCCGGTTAATATGACCCTGCAGCTTCGAGAATGCCCTCTCAACACTAACACTGGGCACTGGCAGGCTGAGGAGATGAAGCGCCGCTGCCGGAGCCGAAATGGGCCAATCAACCAATTGTGACCGCCAAAAGAGACACGGTGCGACGTTTTGAAGCACAACACAACATGCAGAGCTTGCATCAAGTCAGTCTTCATTACAACGAGTTAGAAAACACGCTCGTACATGGCGAAGTCATGGGGCATTTCGGACTTCACGTTCCGATCGATGATGCGCACATTAAACCAAAATGTCGTGATGGCTTCCGCGTGTATTCCATACATTCGGACACGTTTCGATAGACACTGTTCCACTTGTTCGCCACGGCTCTGCGGTACGACTGGAAGGTCAAAGTGACCTTCACCGGTTAAAACTGAAATTTAGAAAAATGTATTCGACGTACTTTTATCGGTTTAAATCCAAAATTCCGAACCTAAAAACTGACCTTTTTCGGTTAAAACCGAATTTCCGAAAATGAATTCGGCATACTTTTATCCTTTTTTATCGGTTTAAACCGAAAACTCCGAACCCTACAGGCTATACCGTCTTGCGTTGGTGTTGATCTATGCTTCAGACCGGCTATAAACACTTTTTTGTCTTTTCTTTATATTGGGTCCAAACAAATTAGGCAAACACATTATGTTTTTTTTTGTTTTTTTTTGCAATTTGGAGTTATTTGAATATTTCAGATTTACAAAATTTTGGTCACCATGAGCGAACTAGTATGTACATATCCAAACAGGTCCAGCCCAACTTGTCAAGATAGTTGTATCTGTACAGTCATCACCGATATGTGGTGCACCAGGTTATATGTCCTCTTTAGTCGGTTTGTGGCGCATGACACAGTAAAGTGACCATCCTATCCGCTCTGTCACCTGACATTTAGGCAGTGAGCAGCTTCTTATTAGAGAGTCCCAACAGAAACACAAATTTGGGTGTGTTTAAATCTACGGACATATGCGTTCTGAAAAGTGCCTCTTTAAATACCAGAAAACAAAATTGTAAACCTGTGCAAGGCAACACCGGCGTTGTAAAAGAGGGCTCAGAATAACAGGGAATATACAGGGTGCTCCGCCGAAGATTGAGATAACTTGTAAAAACAAAGCGCACAACAAAAAACGATATTTCTTTGGATAACGTTATTGACCGTAGTTGACGTGAGGTAGCAAGTGTAAAGTGATAATTACAAAATTAATTGCCTAAAATGTATTAATTACATGTAGCAATGTTGGCCTCAAATGGTACATTCCAATTAAAGATTTTCTGGCCGTCGCCAAAGTATGCTATAGCTGCTATTAACATTGAGACAACTAAAGTTCGCCTCGCGCGGGTATCGAGCCTTGTGTGCCGATGACAGCATTGCGTTATCAAGGGTAACGTGGTCATGTAAAAGGCGCTCCATACTCTGCTGTCCCCTCCGGCTCGAACTTTGCTGTATAGTTTACTCTTTAGTTTCGGTATGGCGGAAACTAGACACTTTTCAATTGAACAGCTCGGATAATTAAGTTTTCTGATTTCTAAGGACTGCCGTGGCAAATTCGGACGACGGACGGTCCACATATATCTAATTAAAATGTGCCAGATAAAGGGGACACGTAAAAAGTGAATTAGAGGGCTTCGTTTAATCACATTGCTAATCATTACCTTTTATTCGAACCCTGTCTGCCGCATCACAAAGTTATCCCAAAGTAAATATATATTTATCTATTTTTAGTTTCAAGTGTCAATTTCTTTCAATTATTTTCAGACACTGGTGAAGCACCCTTCAGCTGTTATGCATATGCAATACGTATGTTACTTTTAGAGACCAAAACAAGTATTTCCCGTTCATATGACGATATACGCCGATTATGTGGCAGTTTGGTTTCTCAGTCCGTCCAGTCTGTCTAGGACCATCGGAAAAAGGTTTCAGAAAGTTCTTGACAGCACGACTTCTACTCTAGAAGGACAAGGACTTACTTTATATACTAGCAAAACAGACTCCCTCTGTTGCCGGCATGGTCGACACTCAAACCGCAAAGTTGAAAATACGCCAGCCATCAAAGGAATACCGATTCAGCGAGTCTCAACATACCGATACATGTGAATAAAAATATATGACCAGGTTACCTGGAAACCTGAGATACAACGACCTATAAAGCAGTGCACTAAACTATTAACTGCGATTCGTCACTTCTATAGCAAATATTCTGGACTGCCTCCTCAACGACTTCTGATGCTTTGTCGTGGCCTTATTCTCTCAAGAATGTTATACAGTCTTCCTATCATCGCAATCAGGGCTCATCAAATGACCACACTCAAACGTTTTCAGCGAATTTCCTTCCGTCAGTGCCTTGGACTACCACGTATCGCGGGTAATATCGCGACACTCGTAGAGGCCAAGAATCAAACAGTAGCTATGCGCTTAAAGGCAAGAGCAATGAATCATATGACTCGTGTTCATAGAGCACGATCTGCGACATCACTGCTGTCCGACATTGAAGAACGTTCGGATTCGCAGATAGGTCGACATGTACAGGAATTGAATTTACAAATTGCACCTCCTAATAACCACTGCTTTCTTCCGGCACGTTTCATCCACCAACCTCCGTACATTGTAGAAGAACCGCTTCCCGATTTGCCGAAGAAAAATTGGATCTCAGCCACTGTCGGAAGGTCGCTTGAAGCTGACCAACTGACAAGCACGTACAATGGTTGGCTCCAAGTGTTTATTGACGGGTCAACGAATCCCACCACTGCAACGTCTACAGCGGTATTCGTCACTCCCGATGCCGGAATCGAAGCATCACGCCCCCTAGACTTCGCAACCACGTCAACGACAGCGGAGCTGGTTAACCCTGAAGCTAAGACTAGAAGCTTCGCCTTCAGCGCGAGCTTTCTGCCCTTGTTAACCCAAGTGTGAATGCGCAGAAACGCGCAACCAAAGCACCGCGGAAGCCAGCGAGCTCGCGCTGAAGGCGGAGCTTCTAGTCTCAGCATAAGCGTGAACGGTGCATAGCAGCGGTATAAGATGCGCTTCACAATATCACTCCTTGAAAGACAGTTATTCTCTCAGACTCTTGAAGTGCGTTGTCCAATTTGGAAGCTTTAGGCCAGGCAACTTTTCTGGTCCAATATGTGGCCGATAAGGCCCGGAAATGTTGCATGTAAGGGTGGTAGCCGGCTTTTCAATAAATTCTGCAACATATAGATATAACCGGCAACGAACGCGCCGATGGCCTTGCTTCGAAGGCACACAAGGAAGAAGAATACAGTCTTTTCATCTTATCTTATTGCGAAGCGCGCACACTATGCAAATTAATTACCAGAATGCGCCACGCCCATACAGAAGTTGCAAGCGGAAATCCTCCTCCATCGCTTCCTGGGTCAAAACTAACCAGATCAGATTCTTAGTTACTTCATCGCCACCGTGCAAACTGCGCTTACACCTCAACGACACTTCTCGAGATCTCCAGGTTTAGCACACCCAACTGTGCTAGAGAATCTTTACCACGTCCTTCTAGATTGTCCGCACTACGATCAAGCTCGACTGTCCTTTTTAACTACCGTCCAGCCAGCACAACTGTAACTCAAAAGAACGAGATCCCTTTTCCCGCCGCAGGTCGACGAAGAAGAGAACTTGTTTATAGATATCTTCTCGAGTACCTTCAAGCCGCAGGACTCGCAAGGCGCCTCTTGCTTTCCGGCCCGCCACCTAGACCAGCCACGCCATCTCGTCTCAACTGCCATCGACTACTTTATGATCTCTATCCAGAAGACAGTTCTGCAGAGTCTCATTTCCCTCAAAAAATAGCCTCCTGATTCGACCCTACTCATCCTGAGATTGGTGACCAAATCACCCCCAACGCCTCTTCTCTTCTTTTCTCACCCTCTTTTCCCGCCTGTGCGAGTCTTGCCCCTGCCCAAGGACGCCAACATTACGTGCAGGCATCCCCTCTTCCCGTGTATAACAACACTCAACAACATCAACTATTGCGTAATTGCCAGCTGCTAATAACATTAAATGGTCGTGATGTATATTCAGCGAGTACTGCAAAAATGTACTACATTTTAGTTATTTGAAGTTGCTCAATCCTAAGTTGACTTATGTGCACTGTTACCCAACTGTCGAAAACACACAAAAAAGGAAAGAGGCAAAAAAAAAAATTACGAACAGGAAACAAAATATTTGTCCCAGAACCTGGCTCAAAAAGCGCTTTTGAAATATTAAATAGCAACTGGAAGCGGGATGAAAAGAAAGAAAACATCTCATCGCGTATATTGAAACATCTACGCTTTAAAACTATTTATAAAAGGTAAACAAATGCGGTGTGGAAACTTCGGCAAATTTACCGATCCTTAAATTTAAGAAACAATGGAATATTACGCCTAGGATTCAAATTTGCAGAGGCGGAAAGACAGCTTGTGTTTTAAGCAAACGGGGATGAGGTGAAAACGACGTAGGGACGGGGAATGAGCAAGATATCTGGGAAAAACGAGCAAGCTCCATTTCGTCGAGTTTCAAGCACAATGTTTTGAAATACCTATTTTATTGTACGCTTACGAAGAGTATAAGAATATCTTTCCAGAATTATTTTTATTTCTTTGAATTACTTGCGTCTCGCTGCGGCCATCAAATCGATGTCGTGAAAGCGATGGGGGTGATTACGTAATGCTAGACGCGCTTGAAGTACTACCTTCATTTTTATCGTCTGTGCCACCTTTCCCGGATATGCTTTTCAACACTTCAAACTAATCAAAACTTTTGTAAGCGAACTTGTTTTATACGAGCTCCTACGCGCCTTTCGAACTGTCTTTGATGCAACGGTTTATTAATCAATGGCAACGTAAATGTAAATTGTGTTGTGTGCATGTTTAGAAAACGGGAAATTAGTGAACTACAGTAGGCGTCTGGAGTATCCATTTAGATGAAAAATTTCGTCAGTGCAGTACTACTGCTAGCCTCTCTAGCGTGCATCACGCAGTAGTGATACACGACAGTATACAGGAACAATGCTCGTCCAGATTTTGAGACAGGCAGGGATGGGGGTTGAAAGGATAACATAAGACATCTTGACGCAAATCACATTAGGGTAGCTACTGCCATTGTTTATACTGCGATCGGTCCACGTTACCACGATAACATCGTCCGCCCGTCTGCGTCATTGATACCCGACCGAAATGCGCAAACCGTAGGGCGTAATAGAGTTCACTGACAGTGCGTCACTGTTGCCTGGACACGGATGGATACACTCGGGAACGTAATCAGACGCAATGTCTCTCAGCAATTCCGTTCGGTTACTGCGAAATATCCGGTTTATCCGCTCCCTGAGCGTAACTGTTTCTGTGGGAGAGAAGCCCTCAGCTTCCACTGACGTCTAGCTCCTAGTACTGTTGACGCGGCCAAATGTTTCTCCCGACTCAGACGTCTGACGGGATGGATGAGTTGCGTCAGTGCGGTTCTGATCCCGGAGCTTTATTAGCATCTGTAAATAATTCGGGTTGATACGGGCTTGCGAATAACGCGGTGAAAGCCTTCCATGGTAGAGCATCCATCCGCAACATACCGTATTTTACGGTGGGTATAGGCTGATTCACACACTTGCGACAAACTACGACCGACTCGGACTTATTCCTACGCAACCGGCTTTTAAGCCGCTTACGACCGCCATCGCTGCTGCTGCGTTCCCTGTAGTAAGCCGACCCAAGAGGCTTAAAAGCATGTTGCGTTGTTAATTGTTAATAACATAATTTCTATATTTTGTTTCGTCTTTTCTGACATATTTAACAAGGCTAGTTCTATTCATTTTTATTTTTATACGCATATTGCGACGAAGTAATTAGATTGTTTTCGTTGAAAAACTTGTTCAGTACTTTTAGTAGTAGTTTTCCAATTATTTGCTTAAAAACAGGAAGTATAGTGATCGGTCGGTAGTTCTCTGGTCTTAAATTGTCCCCTTTTTAAAATATCGGAATCACTCTAGCTATTTTGAGGTAATCAGGGCAAGTTCTAGTAGTGAAAATTGCGCCTCTATGTTCCAATAGACACGCCAGTTTGTTTTAACCTGGCTCTTAGGAGAAACATGGTCTGATCTTACGCATTCAACTATCTTTTAATGCCATATCATCAAATACTTCCTTGGGTGCTTTTACGGACTATGTGTCTTTTAAACACGCGAACTAGAAGCCTTGCTTTTCACCTCATAATCATATTATTTTTCTACATATGTGTTGTTCACATCGCACGGACGTATATGCCCCACATTAAGACTTCGGTCGTTCTGGGGCACGGAATAATAAAGTATATTAAGGTAGCTATGTATGACGTTACTCAAAGGCTCTGCGACGACGGAACCGCGTTGTTTTGTATTATTATCTGCATTCCGTCGCATCCCGAAGCCGAGGAATTTTTAGTGTGTTAATGGTTGGTAAACATTTGTCTGAACTGACGGGATAAAGAAAGAAAGCCTTGCCCTTTCAGACAATATTTGGTGCATCAGTGCATTCATTTGTGTATGGAAGGTACATAATGTTGGTGGCGATAGTTGCAAAGTAGATAGTCGTTAAATGTATTAGCTATTTGTTGTTTGTCTGTAATTATGCCTTGATCGGTGTTTATGGCTGATGCGGCTTGTTGGGTAACTCTCCTATTTAGGGCAGAGTTAATTATTTTCCAGGTTTCTCTGAGTTTTAGTAGCGTTGGATAGTTTGATATAGAAGTACGGCTATATAGCCGAGGCCACTATATTATTTGAATAAAGACTCTACGATTTGTATTTAGGTTAAAGGCTTAGTTAAAAGAATTGTGTTTTAGTTTCTTAAGCATGTTGTTTTTGTGATTCATAGAACGTTGTAATCAGCTTGTTAACCGTGAGTTATTCCTTACTGGTCGAAGTGATATTGTTTTTGTTTTAGTACCTCCCTGGATTAAAGTTTTTAACATTGCTACAAATGTTTATAGCTTTAGGTCAGCCGTAGATGCCTGGTAAACGTTTTCCCATGACTTCGTCTTTAATTAATTTATTATTAATTAATAATCGCATATTGGAACAGTTTGTATTATTGGCTGTGACGTATTATGCCCGTTAGGAACAGGAAAAATTAGCGTATGATCGGCAATGTCCCTAGTAATTGTTCCAATTCTTCAATGTGGTGCAAAACAAATTATGATTATGTCAAAATAAAGAAAAATGATAATCGTTTTTGAAAAAAAAATTAAAGTAGATCTGGTATATTTTATTTAAATAAAATTAATTTGATATAATTCACTGTAGCTAAAAGTAGTGATTCTTTACCATAAGATTTATTTTTCAACATGATAGATTAATTGAGCAATTCGTCTGTTCACTGATAATATTAATTATGCGGAAGAACAAAATACTGTAAATGTAAAGTTGCTTAATTTAAAACTTTTTATTCCTGTAATCTCCACCATACTAAAACAAAGACAGCTTGATTTTTAGTCAGTTAACAAACTTAATTTCAATTTTATGTTGACTTCTGGCTTGGTTAGATAAGGACATAACTTTTCTCGTTTTTGTTTCTTTTTTTTTTGCGTTCTGATTTTGTTGCAGTAGAAGGTTACGTGGCTGACGAACAAAGTGGAAAGCAGAAATAAAGCTCAATGTTCCGATTTAATTGCTCAGAAGAGCACTTTTTTTTGCTCCTGTTCAGCCTTATATAAATCTTTCTTATTTGATGATTTCTTGGTTTCAAATTTAAATACAAAAGACATTCACATACAAAGCATCCAATTTATAGAAAAAGGCAAGTAAAAATATTTTCGGGAATATTTTTGTGGGAAAGGTCTTATTTAAGTTATGACAGTAGAACTGATCTTATTTAAATCACGATTTAAATCATATTGATTTTTGTTCCCTGCCCTAGATTATGCGATGCAGTGTGCCGTGTTTAGTGTCATTAAAGCGGTTGGTTATTGTTAAGCGTTGTTGTATTCCGTGAGTGGCGAGTGAATCTAGATACAGTATCTGTAAGTGAGTGATGAATCAGCAGCATTGTTTATATTTATGTCGTCCATAATGTGTACATTCAAATTCACGATTTAAATGTCCTTGAAGGTTTCGTTTGAGCTGATTCAAAATTTCTCGATCGCATCATTTGGTGAATGATAAATAACTCTAAATAATTGCGTTCTCTTTTTTGTCAGGAATTACATTAGCCGACATAGGATTTCGTGGAATTTCAGCGAATAACGATTCACATTGTTTAGATGATATATTAATATCATATCGATATTTGAAAGGAGTATGTTTTTGGTGCAACGTGCAGCTTCCCCGTGCGATGCAGACGAGTACTTTCCTTGTCGCGTATGACCATGACTGAATATTACGTGCTATCCAGGTGCAGTCATGCAGATACTAAATAGCTTTACGCGAGAAAGCGTTTTTTTTCTTTTTTTCTTTTCTTTCCTGAGGAGCGCTTGACTGGTGGTTTTACGTTCGAACTAGCGCTGACGTCAGGACTCGTCCATGTGGAGCAGATAAGGGGAGCCTATCAACGTGAACAGCTGTTATCATCTGCGCCTGTGTCACCACGGTCTGATTGAAAGGGGAGAGGATTCTCGAAACGGCATATGATAATGGCAGTTCGCGTTGATGGGCTCCCCCCCCCCCATCTGCTCCACTTGGACGAGTCCTGACGTCATCGCTAGTTCGAACATAAGCCGCCAGTCAAGCGCTTCTAGAAAGAAACAACAGCTCGCGTGGAGCTATCTAGTATCTGCAAGACTGCACATTAAAGTTGTCATTTGTGTTATAGTTAAGCTATGTTTCAGAAAGTGCGATAAAGTGAAAATCATATTTTAGAGTAGACAATTAACAAAGCAGATCATCAAAATGAGGGCGTAAGCTTCTGATGGTTAGATGAAGCACCGAAAACTCGGATAACGTGGATGCCTGCTTAGAAGATAGGTTTAATGCATAAAAAATACGTTCATAAAAAAAAGAGATAAAAACGAGTGAGACAGAATCAGGAACTAGACAAAAACGCTCAAGTCATAATGAAAAATATCTTGTGAACTATGATCCCATTGATTTACATGGCTTTGGTTACAGTCTCATACATTGGTCGGTCTACAAGTACATCCACTCCCTTTTCTGTTTCAAGCGTAGTGACGCAAACAACACTTTTTGTTTTGTTTAGGGAGTGAGGTGGTCATTAAAAAAAATATTTGACGGGTTGCTCGGGCAAGTTCAAGACCTTAGTTGCTAGGCGAGCGGCGTGCATTTTTTGACCATTGAACCGGTAAGGCGCAAGGGTTACTCTTTAGCACAGTAAACTTATTAATTGATCCTCACTAACAAAGTCAGTAATCTCTTCTCACTTACACGCTGTCCACTGTCGCACCCACTCACTTGTACACTAAAGGCCCGTTCACACACTTGCGTTCGGAGCGACCACTATGCTTACGAACGAATGCAACCGCTCCGACTTCAACGACAACTGTACGCGACGTGTACACACACATGGAACCGCATGCAACCAAACGAATCAACAGCCAATGAGAAACGAGCTTCAGCTCTTGCTCCTAGCCAATAGTAAGCAACCCAGCTACGCTTACAAACATGGCGGACGGTTTCCAGCCCGACGCGAAATCCTCACCGGAACAGCCGGAGGTGCCGGCTATGGCGAACAGTACAGTCACGAAGATCTGCTGTGCGCCTACAATAGTTGTGTAAAGGCTGGTTCAGACATCTGAAACGAACCCGTTATTCACGACTGCGTCCGTTGTGGCCAGAGCGACCGCTCTGCGCCGCGCGTACACCCTGCAACCACTGCCACAAGCGCAGCGGGTCGGCTGCACGGCGACCGCCTCTCCGCCGCCGTCAGCTGTTTCAGCGGTGCCTCTAAAAAGAAGGGGACGCGCTGCCACTCACTTGCGTAACAGAAAATAGACAGACCGTCTTCTATGACCTTAAACTTTATTTTTAATTTGTTCAGGATACGCTTGCAGGGTAGTGCATTAAAAAAGAAAAAGATGCAGTACGCCGTCTTGCACAATCACGACTTTAATACACGACTTTGCCAACAGTACAAATCTCGCCACACGCCTTTTCTACGATAATAAAAGACGATGTAATTTTAGCAGCGATACAGCAACGTAGAAATATAATTTCGTGATCAGATAGACATTGCGAGCGTTCAGGATTGCTAACACTAATCACCTTTCTCGGGTGATGAAAACACGTGAAAATTCGCATCCTTTATACGGTACGCACCAGTAATACCTTGAACTTGAGCACACGCATGGAATGCGGCAAAAAGAAATCCGGGCGATGTTCGAGGACACAAATGCTAAGAAAGCACCACTGTAGTCGAAGTAAATAAACACGACGGCACGGGCGTTTCTGCTGTCTTGACAGTGCCGCCACGAGATCGCCGCACGAGGAGGTGGATCTTCCCTTCTAGTACGTGATGGGTTATCATAGCGACACACGACGAAAGTTCACTGTCAAGGATAGTGCTTTTACGGGAAACGATGAGCTTCCACCACGCCGTCCACGCCGACGATCACCACCGACGCCATGTTTGCAAATAGAAGGAGCCGGCCTGCGACCGGCATGCAACGCGCGCGACCGAGCTCTCCTCGACCTGTGATTGGCCTGTCGCTCCCGTCGTTCCCGAACGTAACGAAAAGTTCAGCCCGGCTCAACTCCTTGCGTTCTGAACGAACACGAACGAAACGACCGTTTGGCGCTTCGTTGCTATGGCAACTCGTCGTTCCAACCGGTTGCATTCGTTCGTAAGCGTAGTGGTCGCTCCGAACGCAAGTGTGTGAACGGGCCTATACTCGTAAACATACACGACGGTAGGTGGGTAAATAAACGTCTTACTGTCCAATAGTTCTACGAGAGTGCACAGTATTTTACAAAGCCACAGATAATGGTAACTGATCTTTCGAGCGTTCAGTGCTTTGGCGAAAAATCCAGTTTTTTGTTTTTCTGTTGCTAGAAATAGTGAACATTTGGACAACAGTGTTGCCTGAACGTTTTTGACCTTGCGCAAAAATATCAGTGCCAAATTGTCGATTTCTTACCCTTTCAATTACCCCAGACGCTAATTTTTGAGGTGCGTTCCAAACAGAACAGACGTGCACACATCAAGAAATATTAATTCGTAAATTTTGTACGCAATGTTAAACTTACAGTTAATTGTGATCGTGCCACCACACCTTTCCGTGTGAACTACAGCAACACTGAATATACGAGGCTCTGTTCAGATAAGATCATGCTCGCAAGTTCGAACGCATTTTTTGTTTTTGCTTATTGTTTTATATATTACTCTTCAACATGTGTAAGGAACGTTACCAATAAAGATTTTTTGTAAAAAAACATAATATTTGAAGAGAAACAAATTTTTCAGTGCGTCAGAACGGCATATTCAATTTTGGAACTTTTCGTTTATGTCGTGTTTGGTGACACCTACTACGCAAACTACAAATATCAGAAATCTAAAATATTTTCCACTTCAAATAGATCATGATGAATTATTTAGTTTCAAGTACAGTACAGCATTGCTGTATGAAGGGTGTATTGAATATGTTCTGCTGTCCGGCAGTGAAAAATGAAAATTATTGCTTAAATACTTATTGGCTCCTTTGACGTTTTGTCACTAGATTTCTGAACCGTCATCTAAAAAAGTTAAATAGCTACAACATTTAAACCTATGTCATATATTTCTATTAAAACATTCTTTCGAATTATATATACATAATTGCTTCATCTCAAAAATATAAAGTCTTATGTCGCTCCAAACGTGTCCTGAAATACAAAGGTAAGAAATTTCAAATAACTATTTAAAAAAAGATCTGCGATTTTTTTTTTTAAATTTATAGTGATGGTTCTCCATCATACTACTGTGTTTATTCGTAAAAATATGGTGCATCATTTTGTTTCCTTTAAAGCTACAGCACTGAAAAGTGAACCTTCCACGCCGGCATTTTTGTCCAGTGCCACAGACGCGATTATCCTTTGATTCCCTGTATTTTATGACTAGATGTATTTTTTGTGTGTTGTATTCAAGTACTGGGCTAAAACTGAGGTATTCTAATAATTAAAACAATACCTGTATCTTTTTATTTTAAATAATTTAACCAATAAGTCTGTTTTGCCCTTTAAAATCACAAGTTCTAGGAGCTTTAGCTGAACATTTTCCACAAACGCGGGACGAAAACATATTGTAATTGCTACTAGAATGCTTTTTACAGAGAGTAGTAGAAAAATAAGCACAGCGTTGCAAAAAATATGCGAATATTTATACCTGTATTCGCGATGAAGGGGGAATGTTTCAGCCCAAGCTTTTACACTGATATTCATGAAGTTGAACGTCCGGCTGACCAAGGTAAACCTTTAAATTCACTGGCAAACGTTCAATAAGACGCCCTTAAGATAAAGAAAAATTATTGATGCTAGAAAAAAAAACATTACAAAAATAACGAGTGAAGGTAGCGAGCGGACTAGTTGCCCGCGTTGGCAGAAGGGCGTCTTGAGAAGTCCGTCTTTTGTCCCTCTTCATACCAGACTGACGAAATCCGAGAAGCACTCACCTGTGCCGCAATAATTCTAACGAGTGCTAGAAAATCGGTCAACTCCGAATGTGGCTACGAATAGGGAATGCACGAACTGGAAGATTTTGCACGATCCTTTTCGGAGAATTGACATCCAAATCTTACACACTGCGGAAACGTCTTTGCTTTGCTATCTTTTTTTTGTGTGGTTACTAATATAGTCACGGAATATACTACGGATGCTGGAAGTCACTGCCATGGCTGAAGACGTTCTGCCAAGACGGCAACTACACGAGACTGTCAACCACCACGTTTGTCTTATGACCGCAGCGCGCGTGTTGTCTTGTCTCACGATCGCAAGACTCCGCGACCTCCCGAAAGCGTGACAGGAGAGAGAAAAAAGGAAAGATAATGAATTTTTAGCTTTTCTATGAAGCAACGTACAGAGTAAGTCTAAGATATGTAGCAATCAGTTCCTCCGAGAAAAAAAAAAGTGCACTAGGAGAAAACAGGCGATAATTGCGCGTGCTCTCCGGTTCATGCCATGCTCTCTGGTTAGCTAAAGCCCCTCTTTAGGTTCACGAGGGGCCACTGCCGCCTTGTGTGGGTTTGCTTTCTGTCTGAGCCGCCGCCTTTCTCATTTAGCGCTGATTAGGTCGGTGCTGCATAGTATTGCGCGCGTCACTTTTAGGACTCGCGGCATTTCGCTTTTGACTCCGACGTTGGCTCCTGGGTACGATAGTACATTGGCGAAAGTGTTGGCTTAGCACCGGTGCCGCCAGCCAGTCAAAGCGATAGCACGTCCCTCTGCAAACTGCGTGCACGTGGAGGCAGGGTTACAACGAACGGATGCCTTTCAAACCTCGCGACTCTGAAATTGGTTTCATGGGTGGTCGTGTGCGTCTTTAGGCTTAGCGGCTTTGCTTCGCTTTCCGATTTGTCATCGAGTCGAACGATGCAACGCGAGAAAGCAGCTTCCGCATCGGTAGAACGCCATCCTTTAAATACACCAACAACGTGATTATCGTGTTTTTTTTTTGGCCCGGATAAATGCAGGCCTAGTTTTTGTCTGCTGTTTCTAGAAGAGCTCGCTGCGACGTACCTATAGACTAAGATAATCAGAGAGCCGGCGTGGGACTTACTCCACAAGGCTTTCAAATTCTCCACCAGGAACGCTGCGCCTGTGAGACAGCGTCAATGAGTTAGTACATTCCCTATTTGCCACATTCGGAGTTGACGAATTTTCTCGTGCTCGTTGTAAGTATTGCAATACATGTGAGTGCTTAGAGGAATTCGTCAATCTGGTTTAAAAAGGGACAAAAAACGCACTTCTTACGACACTTTCCTGCAACCGCAGGCAGCTAGTGCGCTCAATATCTATACTCTTTTTTTTACTTTTGCAATTTCATTTTTTATTTTATTAAAATAAATATTCACAAATATACATATATTTTTTATAAATCTTAACGGACGTCTTAGTGAAAGTCTGCAAGTGAAGTCACAGGTTCGCCTTGGCCAATCGGATCTACAACCGTAATGAACGGCAGTTTAACAAGCTTGATGGCTCAAACATTCCCACTTCATCGCGAATAAAGGTCTAAATATTTGCATACAATTTGTACCACTGTTATTACTTTTATACTACTTTCTGCGAGAAAAGGAAGAAAAAAAGAAGGTAGTAGTAAGGATTACAAATGCAAAGATACGTCTAAAGCTCCTAGAACTTGTAACTTTGAGCAGCAAAATGGTCTTACTGGTTAAATAAATTCAAAAGACGAGCAAGGTGGGTATCGTTTCAATTAGTAGAATACTTTAACTTCAGCTCAAAACCCGAATACAGCACAAAAATATATCTAGTCATAAAACACGGAATCAAAAGATAATCCCGCCTTTGGCATTGGGAAAAAATGCCGACGTGGAAGGCATACTTCGCAGTGCTGCAACTTTCAAAGAAACAAAATTATGCAACATGTTTTAATGGATAAACACAATAGTATGGTGGAGAACTATCACTATACATTTCAGGGAAATAGAAGATTTCTTTTTTATTGCCCCTGGAATTTCTTGACATCTCTATTTTAGAACAGATTGGGAGCTTCATAAAAACTAAAATTTTCAAGATATAGTACTAATTTATGTATTTTATGAAAGAAAAATTTAATAAGTATAAATGACATGAATTTTAATGTTGTACTATTCAATTATTTTCAATAACGGCTCAGACATATGGAGAAAAAACGTCAAAGGAGCCATGTTTACGCATTTGTTTGCACAAACTATATACCGTCCACAATGCTGTACATATCTAAGTAAATAGTTATCATAATCTATTATAAGAAAAAAATATTTCGGATTACTGATATTTGTAGTTTGCGTATTAGGTATCACCAAACATGGCATGAACGAAAACTTCAAAAATTAAATATGCCGTTCTGGCGCACTCAACATTTTTTTTAAATCTTTTTTGATTATTTTTCGAACACATGTTGAGAAGTAATTAAAAAAAAATCCACAAAAACAAAAAATACGTTCGGACTCGGGTGCTTGACCTTATCTGAACAGAGTCACGAGCCGAGTATTTCAAATATGCGATCTAGCGCTGCGCTTCTCGGAAAAAAAACTGCTTGTTTATATTAAAAGAAACAAGAAAACAGGAAAGTTGTCAGTCTGAGTAGGTGGCTTTGCCAGCGAGAATTTGCGCGCTAGTATGTGTCTTCTTTTGTTTTTTGTCTAGCCATAGAAATGCAGTACGCGTGGGGGCAAAGGTGAAGCTATAGCTTCGCCCTTTGTTTTGAAACAACCATAAAAGAGGGGCCTCATATTAATAACGGGAGCCTGATGCGGCTTCGCGTTATTACGCACGTGGTGGTCGGAGCCTGCCATGAGCCCTGTCAGTTTTAATGACCAACCCGATACGAGCGGCTCTTTGTTTGCTTGGGAATGTCGCGTACAAGTAGCATGCTTTTCATCTTATACGATGCCGTCCACACAACGGACGAGCCGGAAAAGCCGAACGAGAATGCTCCCCCACCGGCAGACATTCGCACAAGTATAATATATAATCAGTCGCTTCTTATTCGTCAAGATGCTCGAAAAAATGTATTTCTTAGGGAGTTCAAAAATTGTTTACGTTTATTATGGCGCAGGGCTGGAGCAGCTGTCAGGGTTTTTCTACCGAGATAAATGAGAAAGCTGCTCGAGGAAGTACTCGTACGATGCCTGCACCCGTGAAATAACGGTTACTGTGGATGATTTATAATATAATTACCCGATTGACAGTATAATTCACACGCTGGGTTAATTATATTGACTATAAACGTGCGACTAAGATGGTGAATGATGCGATGCCCTGGAGTCAATAATGGGCGCCGTTGGCAGTCATTGCAGGCTAATGGTAAGGACTCCCAAACGACGTTGCGATGCCGGCAGCTATGACAGGCGAGTGAGAGCGTGAACGTTTGCTTGGGGGAGACGCGCCTTGAGCCAAAAAATGTCGACGCGTTGCCGGCATCTAATAGGAGCGCCACGGCATGATCAAAAGGTGGCGGATTTTCTAGCGTGAGCTACACTGGCCGAGGTTGAGCAGTTTCGCGTGGCTCTCATAATGAGCCGTGCTCCGTGCTGCGCAAGCGCAAGGAGCAGTGACGTCACACGGTGCACAGCTGGCGGGGCGGAGCCGCCGATGCCGCGGGCTCCACCGCCGCGGACTCCCAGCGCCGCGGGCTCCGCGCCGCCGCGCGCGCCTCGCCGGTCTTCGCATTCGAGACGTCATAGCCGCGGCAGACACACTGGCGCCGCCGCGTCCCCAGCTGTCCGCCTCCGTTGCGCAGTAGCCAAGTCTGACGCTGCACCGGAGCTGCTTGATAGCGCCTTTCATTTTGTGCGCATAAGCTCACGCTACGTATATCCTGGCATAGCCGAGCTAAGCCACCGCAATTTTTTTAGTAAAGTTGGAATATTACGTTTTATTTGACGCGACCTTAAACAGGAGTTCTAAAGTCAAAAAGAAACTGTATTTGCTACAGCCTGGTGTAGCTAACTGATTTTCCCAACACATTAAAACAAAAATGCGCGGGTGTGAGAGACATAGCATCTTGACGCATAGAGAAAGTTTTTAAAACGACCGACAAATAGTTCGACGGAAAAAGAAAAATGGACCAGACTGTGTCGCGGGGTGCATTATCTAGAAAAATAAAATCATATCAAGTCAGTTAACTTTATACAAAATCAAAACAATGCCTTTTCTTTTTCAAAAACAAAACCCCGTATGCACATGAAAAAAAGAAAAGAAAAAAGAAGCACGTGCGTTTACTTTTTTACGTAGTACGCAGAAAGTCAGTCGGAGGAAAACAAATAAGAATCTGTTGCACGAAAGGGTTGTTTCGTAGAATAAATAAAATTTTCGCTAAACAGCGAACGCCGAGAACATTCCGAAGAAATATAAGGGAAGAAGTATTCGGAATTGGTTTCCACGCAAACACGAATACCGTTTTGTTGTTATTCCAACAATGCTCAAAACTGCAACAAATCGGCTCACTTGGAGTTCTTAATGGCCGCGTCCCCCTTAGAGCGACAAACAAAAAACAACTGACCCCGATCTGCGTCAAAGACGTGCAGCATGCGTGCGATGGTATCTTTGGCAGGCTTTAAATCTCTCGCTGCTCGTGAAGTAAGCACGAGTGATTGAAAACCTGCCAGATACCTTCGCGTGCATGCTGCACGTGTTTGGGGCTTCTCGGTGTTGGTTGTTTCTGTTTGTCGCTTTTGTGGGACTCGGGCGTAATTATGCTACGCTTCGAACCAACGACATCATGGTGCTTGAAATTGGGTTTTCCAGTTGCCCGATACTTTATCTCAGAATCGCAGCAAACGTTTTTTATTTATTCATCCAAAAATAATAAAACGATTTGTGACAGAGATAAAAAAAAATCGATATCGCCAGAGCGTTTTTACACCGTATCCAAAGCCCAGGAATTCGCATTCTCAGATCGTAACTATCACCAACTGGCCCTTTTCAAAAGTGCTCGTAACCTGGTAGCTGCTGCTCTAATTCTCCGAGTTCGCCATTGCTTGGTCATGCACTCTGAGCACGGATTGACACGAGTGCTGACGTATTCGTTCGGCGAAAACTCGGATCCAATCACACGCTTCGTACCCAACAAATGGCGACCAACACTGTTTCTCGACGAATTCGTGAAAAAGGGTCTATTGCGCTTGCTCTGTACAACGCACCAAAATAGCGGCACCCAAAAAAGACAATCGAAGGATGATGCGGCCATACGCAAAATATAGCTTATGTAGTGGTTCCAGCTGCACGAAGTGATTGTTTCACTGCTTTTAAAGAAAGCTTCATGAACCTTTGGATGGTGAAATGTTCCTAAAAGAATACGGAATGAAGAATTTGGAACTAGGTTCTGTGCAAAGCGAAAGCTATTGTTTTATCATCATAACGTTTAATATTTTAGCGAATCGGTCATCCTATTCTCTAAAGACTGCTCAATACAACAAGTTTGTAAAAAAAAGAAAAAAAAAACAGGGTCGATTTAGGCCGTTTTAGAAAAATAGCCGTTTTCAGCGTTCGTGTGTGTGGCGCGGGAGTTCAACATCTCCTATAGATAAGAAAGCCTAAGTGCTAAATTTCCCTGCGTCTCTAAAGAAGACCACCGTAGCCAGGGATTGGACACAACTACGGCGTCAGCGTTCGGATAGGAGTCATGTTCTCTCTGATTTGACACGAGTCCTAACCGAACGTTGACGCCGTAGTTGTTTCCAAACGCGCAGGCCTACGATGGCCTTCTTTGGTGACGCACTTAGGCTTTTTCTAGCACTTTGGCTTTTTTATCTAGGGCTAGGTTTACATAGATGCGATCGTAGCGCATCTAATCGAGCATGGACCAATCACCCATATTATACCACCAATCAAAATAGTGAAATTTACATTCGACGCGCTACGGTCGCATCCATATAAATGCAGCCCACGAGGTGTATGTGCATAGCTCGTTTCCGACGAATATACGTGCGCTATGGGCTACGTAGATCGCAAGCTGGACAGTGTAACTGTAAATATTGATAGATAGATAGCTTTATTGAAGCATGGAGAGGTTAGCCGGAGTATGGTGCTTGGGAACGCGTCTCCAATTGATGTGTTGACCGTGTCCAAAAAAGTGGTCCCTCGATTTCCGGCTGATGACATCATTGAGGTGTCAGGCTGTCGCCGGTCGCGACCCTGGCAGTATTCCAGCAGCGGGGGTGTATGCGGCAGACGCGTGTTCCGTTGCAGGTCTCGCTCTTCAGTTTGACAGTTCACGAACGCTTCGACAGCCAGGAGTTGAGGCGCCATGACGGAAGGCGACACTAACGTCTGCTCGTGCTCTTTGCCGCAACTTCTACGACCAACCACCAGGATGGTCCCCATCCTGGTGGTTGGTCGTAGAAGTCCGACAGCATGACATTCCGGCTTCTGTGACGTCATTTGTTGCCACTTCGAGACCACTTTTAATGCGCTATAGCGGAATAGAACGCTACACCCACCGGTCGGATACGCGCTCCAAGCACCGTATACCCGGAGGAGGAGGAGAACGACTTTATTCAAAGCCAAAAAACGACGGCCTTGTGAAAAGGAGTGCTTGCTCCGCCAGGGAAAATTGGATAGCCGGAGTTTGTTCTCTGACTGGTACTCCCTAGGGAAGAATACAGGGGAACATGGATGCATGGAATAAGAGTAAATCGAAATTATATGTATATACCCTTATAAAGCTTAGGAAACTATTTGTCTTCCTTTGTCTTTTTTTCCTTACCCTAGGGGACATCAGTGTCCGGCTCGTTCGGCAAACCGCCGCCAAGCGCTCTCCCCCTGAGCGTCCTGGAGTCGGCCACGCGCGACGAGCCCGACGCTGAGGTCGCGCGGAAGCCGGCAAACGTCGAATCTAGAGCACGTGGCAAATGACGCGTGGATCGGCGCGTCCGTCCGGGCTTCTGATTACTGCCAGCTCCCGATTGGCTAATGAAGTTGACGATTGCCGCCGCGTGCCTTGCCGCGACCTCGGCACGCCTCCTTTTGTCTCTCGCTTTGTTCGCAAACACTGCCGCGGCACCTTCGCGTCCAGCGAGGGGATCGGTGGCCGGGAGTGTTAACGTACCGCAGCCCGGAGCACGTGCAGCGAAAGCTCCGTACTCGGCGTCAACTATTTCGTGCTACGTTGTCAAGGCTATGCTCAGCCTCCGCAGTGCCCCTACGCTGTCAGAGCTACTTGCCCCGGGCACGTGTGAATGATGTGCTAGACGAAGCCACGTGCTCTAGGAGCGGAGCGGGACTGAAGCGCTGTGAAAGCTATAGCCTTGACAACGTAGCGCAAAACAGTTGACGCCGAGTATAGTTGCATAACCCAGGAATCCTTGGTTCTGCAGCGCATAGTATTGAGCAGAATTTCTGCAGCGCCTGGGCGGTGCGGCGCCCCAAGCTGCTCGGGGGACCGCGAGCCTCGGGGTTCCTTATTCTGAAATGTTCTATAATAGCTATAGCTGCAGCGAATGATAACTATGGCTACAAAAACCCTGCGAGGACGCCATTTCACAGTCATCGAAGAGTTTGAAGCAGTTGTCCAGGCAGGGGTGTGACGCACTACGACGAAACAGTGGTTCTGTCAATGTATTAAATCGTTATCACAGCGGTTACGCCAGAGAATTCGGCTCCAGGGGGAATATATTGAGGATTTAAACAAATTTATCAACTTTCAAATAACAAACACCTTCAGGCAAAGATAAAAAAAATAAAGAAAATATAAATCTATAGGGTACACCCTCAAAAAGATTGTTCAAATAGGCTGACCCAAGGCAGCCTCAACCACTTGGTCCTTTTTTCGCGCGTTGTTGCTTCCTCGTGTTTACTTTCGGCCAGTGGTGGCTACCGAATTAATCAATCCATGATTTGAAGTGACGTCAGGAGCTCCCGCTAGCGAAGCGAAGCTCTAGCATACGGCTTTTGAAGGATCTCTAATAGCAGGCCTCTATCCTGAAAATATGCAGGTAGAGCCCTTGTCTGCGTTTCTAGGCGGTTTGATGGACTTCTCGTCACTTCAGCAAAGATGCTTGAGCAGCGAGAGGAGACGGTTTTTTGCGTCGTGCCAGGGCGAATAAAACTCGCGGTCGGACTCGTCGAAGCGGACGAAGAACGATATTCTTGTTCAATACGAGCAGGGACAAGTTTGTCGCCGAGATGGAACTGTCGTGCACTTTTCATTTGCAACTATCTATTGGCGGGGTTTGTCTTTACAGTAGTGCGGCTCATGAGGCGTGGAACGTTTTTACGCAGGGAATCAAGGAACTGATGTCGGTCGATCTATTGGGACGAACTAGGTCAGATCGTAGCCATAAAATCCGCGAGTAATTCGCAGGCCTGCTCAAAAAGCCCGTGAATTCACGAATACGCACGAGGAGCTGAAAAGAAGCCAACGGTATCAGGTTCAAGTTAAGCGAATTTGTTATATAGCTGCATCGCGTCGAATGTATGCTGGAATCACGAAGAGTAAGAATGCTACCGGGGATTGTAAACAAAGCGCTTTCACATTAACCGGAGTTTTATTGACTTTAATAAACCAAGCAAATTATTTACAAAAACTACTCAAAACTAAGCACGGGCAGAAATATAATCAAATCTTCTCTAAAGATATTTTGAAAGGCGGTATCAGCTACGCCGTAGTGCCTGACTGACAACGATACATATTACACCGTGGCCGGCAAAGCCGACGTAATAAAAAGTATGTATAGTTATTCTTGGTGTTATTTAAACGGGAGGGCGAAAAAATGCGGCATTGCTTTAAACGACGAAGTTGCCAGAGGTACAATAAGGTTTTTGGATCGATTTGTCTCAATGCACTAATTTAATTTACTGAAGCTAATACTGGGACTTCCGGCGATAACGCGAATGGTTGCAGATATGGTCACATATTCGCTTACTCCAGTCAGTGGGAGTAAGACGCTACCCGCAAGGGTGCGCTATAAATTGGGGGATGCTAGGGTGCCTACATGTCTGTCTGTCTCAGGGTGAAGACATCCATTGTTGCCCTGAAGGTGGCAGCGCGTGACGCTCTCGCGCACTCGGTGCGTGACTTAGGCGGTAAAATGGCGTCAATGCATTAGTCAAAGCTACGCGCTCGAGCTGAGTGACACCGGATTGAGCGCACTTCAAAATGAATAAAAAACAATTGGCCGGAAAAATGGCTGAGATGTCACCACTCAAGCAAAAGCGCGCGTGTGTATGAAGGCACTCTAGGGGATGCGAATGCAATGACCAGCAAAAGTTGAGATGTATCATATCAACGAAATCCGCTAAATTTGGTGGACGGCATCTCGGCCGCCATATTTAGGGGCTTTAGCCTGTCATGTGCGTCGCTTTTCTTTTCCCCAATACTGAATGAGCCATCCTCCGATAAAATGCATTCTACGTAAAAGAAAAAAAAAAAAACTTAAGCAATATATGTATATACGAATGGTCTCCTTATTACAATATCAAAGCAGAACTTTCATTTATGCAATACAAGATGCCCCGTTATTTAAATAGCTAAAACTGACTGAAAAAAAAAATACAACCTTCGACATAATATTAATTTCCGGGGGTCCTTCCGTCGACTCCGGTGCATCACACAACTCCATCTTGTATTTGATCTAAATTAATTTTGAGGAAATTGCGTGTCATCAACTGTCTTTTAGTTAATTTCCCGTTCCGCGAGCTGCGAATCAGCTCGATGTCTCAACCCTCCGCGTGGCCCCGCGCTTGCACTCTTTGCCAAAGCCATGCAGGCCTTCAGTCTAAACTGAAGACCTCTGAAGTTTTAATTAAACATGGAACACAGGTAGCGCAAGCAAGCGATCCCAGGAGTCAAATGAAGGGTCCCAATAGCGTGTAACGTTGTGTTAGTTGTATAACATTAAAAGGCTTTGTGCAGACTAAATGCCAGCACTGCTGGTTGATACATAGAAAAGCTTTGTGAGTGATTCTTTTTTTGCAAATTGTATTCATGCGATAGACCTTACAAAATTAAAGTTTGGCGGTACGGGAACGCCGCATTCTCCTGAACTCTCAATGTTGATATTATCAAGACACAAAACACACACAAAGACACAAGCGCTCTCACACACACGCGCGTACACGCAAGTACATGCACACGTACACGGGCACGTAAGCACACACGCACAAGCACACAGACACACGTGAACGCGAACACAAACAGGCGCACACACGCACGCACGCACATATACGCACAAACACACACACGCACAAAGTTTACGCGGTCTCGGTCTGAGTGGATCTAGCGGCGATAAACGCGTGTCGTGCTACCCGCAACATGTATTGTCTGAGAGGAAGAATCGAGGTTAATATTATTCAGAGCTCCCCATAGCTCGAGTGCATTGACGCGAACGAAGAGTCGTCTTTCCGTTATAGTGAGTGCGTCTATCGTGTGCTTGCGTCTAAAGTCACTTCATAAATGGCAAAAGTGCTGCACTCAGTCATAGAAGCTTTAATAGAAAATTTTTTGAAGCAAATATCACCTTGTGATGGTAACATTCACCCTGCGAGTGGGGAGCAAAATGAATGGTACCCCTGTTTCACGAGCACACAAAAGGCTTTCAGAACGGACTCCTTTAAAGAATCGGTAAATCAGCTCGCGACCTCGACTCTGCACATGAGCATCGGCCTACGCTTGTTCCCCGATTCTTTGAAGACGACTACCAGATTGTTTTACGCTTATCGGGCAAGCAAATATGGGAGCCGACTAAAGGCCAGCACATGAATCACTAAGGCGTGTTTACCGAAGCCTCGCCCCCGTACCATATACCTTAAACCAGGATATGTCACGTATACAAAAAAAAACGCACCCGTCCCGTGCCGAAATTGGTCTGCTCACTTGCTTCACAAGTCTTTTCGAATACGCGTACAGGGCACCATCAGCACCAATATGGCGGACGCCTGCGTCAGCTAGAGCGGCTACAGCTACACATAAACATTGAAAACCCCGGAGAAGACCCACGGAAAATGCGGCGTGACCATTCGCTCCACGTGATGCGAACTGTAGTGTAGAGTACACGTGCTACGGGTACTGCCAAACCAGGCGCGTCATTGTGATGAACACTGGCAGTTACACGGCGGCGGAGGAACGCTCGACAATAGTTTCCGCCACGAGACAGAAGAGTGGCAAAAAAAGCTCTCCGGTCATTCGCTGGTGAGTCGAGCAGGAAAGCAGACCGTGCTTATATAACTTTTTCTCAGAAGAAAACGCACGCAAAATAAAAATAATCTCTGTTCGTGTACAACGCTAAAACTATTGGTACCGCCGCGTAGCTTCATCTAGCGTAGGGACTAATTATCGTATATACGTAGTAAGCTTCTTATTGCGGATCCTCAGTCCAATTCTCAATTCATGCCCTACGTAACGGCACAATCTCCCATTAGCAACGCAAAGCTCCTGCAAACGATCTGCCAAAAGTCCCTAACCTCTTTCTCATACATAGTGTAGAACGTTGTAAAAGCTGCTGGCGAGGGCGCATGGCTTCATCTAATGTCTCATTTCCCCGAGGGCCCAAGCAAATAGAGCGGCGAATGAAGACATAAGCTCCGGTAGGCAGATTCGCAGCGATGTACACTAAGAATAAAACGAAATATTATCGCTTAAATATCGAGGATTTATTGATATCGCTATTTAGATTATTCCGGAAGATAATTTGGTAAATTTAATCTCAGGACTGAATGTGAATAGTGTCACGAATCACAAATGATGAGGCGGCAAAGAACAGGAGAAATTAAACGTTTAATACGGCGAACTCGTGCCCAAATCAAAATATAAGAAGGTTAGCGTTGCAGGCGTCGATGTCTGCGAAACGGCAGGATCGAGCGTTGGGGCGAGACTAGGGAGTTTTCGTAGATCGTTTTCGCCGTCCCGCAATCGTCTCCGCAACCCGCTACGATACCCGGAACTCTAAAGTCGAGGCCATCGGCGCGCAGGCGCAGTAGCGGCCTCTTCGTTGTGGAAAGAGCTTAGCGGAGGGGAAACGCTGTCTACGAAAACTCCCTACTGATTCCGGCTCGCCACGAAGAGCACCTTTTGTACACGCGCGGGCTTCTGGAACAGTCGGCGTAGGAGATTCGGCGTGTAGAACATTCTGGCCTCAAGGAAGCAACAGGGTTCTCAAATTTACCAGAACGCGACAATTACAGTGGTTGGACAGTTTTGCTGGTTGATAAGTGATAACTCTACCATATGTGCCCAACTTTTGAAGTTTTCTTTTTTTTCTAATATAGATGATGCTTCCACTTGAATACGCCTACTGCATTGCTTGCATGTGACCTGCTCGTACCATGATGGCGGTCATTTCTGCTTGTTCATGCAAATAAAGAAACAAATTCAGTTGTACAAATTGTGTGCTGCATGAGGTGCAGCCGAGGATGATATAAAGAAGTCCAGGCGAGCGCGTGGCTCCGCAGACCTCCACTACTATCTATATAGAAGAATGCTGATTTATCATCAAGGGTATTGTGTGAACAAGCTGCCTTTCAGCGGCTGTTCGATTTTTGCCTTCACTCCCCACTTGGTCGGCATACGATTCCCGAGTAACCACGTACAGCAGGAAGTAGTGCTCGGGCCAAATAAAACATGAAGAACTTTTCATCATTTATCCCGCCAAATTATTATGAAACGTCCCAAAACTGCTCGCACAACCTGCTAACCAGGTAGTTTCAGCCACGCATGATTTTGCCTTTTGTCGCGGAACTCCTCTACATTCGGCGCTGATATCAGCGCCAATAATAGCTGAGCTTTCTTCTGATAGATAGCGCTGCGGGCTTTCTGAGCCAAGCGCTCGCCTGGGCTTTTTCATACAGTCCGCGACGGTACGTGCTCGGCAGGAAGGCTACCACAAAGACAGTTGCCGTAGTGCCAGTGGAAGCCATGTATAGACCGTTCCATTAGGGTCATAGCAGAGAGGGTAATAGAGAGAAAAAAACGCCCTCCCCTCTCACCCGCCGTCGTCTGCTCCGCCGACTGGGCAGTACCTAGCATCCGGCTGGCGTACAAACTCTGTTTAAAATCGCGTTATTTTGGAAATTTCAAGCGCAGTTGCGCAGATTTTGGTATGGCAGTTATCGTGTAATAGAATGCCAGATAAAAAGACTAACAGGGTCCAATTGCGCTGTTACCTGCGTGCAAATAAAAAAAAATAGGGAAAACTGTGTCAGATTGGCCGGTCTCTCCGTTGAAAAGTAAATCCAGTTGCTGTACCTTTTTTACTATACAAAGTTCGTACTGGGGTAGGCCTTTAGCGACTATGAGTGGAAGTCTGAAATAATAAATAAAAACGTGCTCTCCTGCCGCAATACGCGCAGTAGTTGAGGGTAGTACTACCGGCTGACTCAACTGCTATTTAAGTAACGGAAAAAAGATATGCTAGTTGATCATTTACCGAAATAGAACAACAGAGAGCTATTAGCGATGTGCGCGGCCAAAAGCGTCGCTGCGGTCAGCTTTCCACGATTGGCCAAACCATGGGCATTATGAGCATAATCAGATTGTCAACTTTGACGGTGTTAGTTTCGGATTGTGATGGCTCTAGCTTCTACTGTGCTTTTAGACACACCATCGAACTCGTCGTCGCATCCGATGGTAAGTAGCCAGAATAACAACTGATGACGTCACGGCGAGGCAAATCCCAGTCGTGACGTCAAGGAGGAAACCATAAGAGGGCGCCACCGAAACATCTCGGCGCTAATAGGCTGATTTTGGAATAGCCACAACTATTCTAAGAACGCAGACCACTTCACAACGGCAGCCACGAGCGAGAGTTCGATGTTCCGTACAGCCCGCCGCTACAGCCCAAAGATGGAGAATGGCAACCTCCCGGTTTGTCGTCTGCTAGCGGAGTCGGGCGCGTGCCCTCTCTCTCGTTTTACCCCACCGAACCCGCTGAGTTTCCCGGATGTATGGAGAGGGCGCTGCTGTCGAACAAAATGGTGCCGCCCAGAGAGCGCTAAATGGAATACTCTTAGCATCGTGCATCGTGTTCTTGCAGTAACTGGGCGTCAGCAATGCAGGTGTGATGATGTGACTTAGTGTGCAAAAGAAGTAGGGTGTGTCAACCCATAGATCGGCTCGGAGGAGAAGGGAAGACGACGAAGAAGAGAAGAGATGGGTAGTGCGTGCACAGAGAGCGTGCGAAGGACTGGCCAGGGAGAACGTGCTGGGTCGGAACGACACCATCGCACCAGGGCAATTCGCAACTTTCAGCGATGGTGGTACCGCGTTGTGAGAGTCGCGCACTAGCTCCTGGATGATTGGCCTCATAATAAATAGGGCTTGCCTACACCTTTCTGGAGTGAAAAAATAAGTAAGGCTCTAATACTGCTCATATATAGTAAAACTAGAATTACTTACGCGTCGCAGACCAGCCTCATGCCGCTGTTCTACGACGATCATCCAGATGACAGCCATTTTGATAGGCACCACTGCGCCCCCTATAGGTCGTGAAAGTTGCGAATGCGGCTGCTCGCTGCTGTTGTCTGACCAGAAGCCTTGTCCCGGCAAGGGCAGCGCTTAAAAATCTCCGCTGCCCGGTTTCGTACTGCGAGAGCACACGGCACGGTGACTCTTGGGTCATCGACGGAAGCCAACCGCTCCCGCTCCTGACTGCCAGCCACAACCGTGGGCCGACAACGACCGCTCCAGACATGAAACCCGCGGCTGCGCATGGTTGTTCAAAGACATGGTGACTGTTGCGTTCCCCTTTCTTTAATTTATTTAACTAAGTTTTCTTTTTTTCTTTCTTTTAGTATAAGCATATGAACTCTTGATTTTATTTGTAAATAAATGTTTTTAGAAAAACGAAGGACATTGTATCTTGTCTGTATTTCACTCTAAAGAACCTTGCTACAATTAACTGGAGTCCGCGACAGGACAAGATATTGTCTGTTCCCTCGTTTTTCTAAGTAACAATAATTAATCAGAATGGAAGCTAAAGAGTTAATGTCTTTGGGCGCTGAGTTGGGACTGGCAGGAGCGGAGTTGAGGACGTGGGCAGACGAGGAGCGAGCACGCCAACGAGAAGAGCGGGCTGCTGAAAGGGAAGCACAGCGCCTCAAGGCAGAAAGTGAGCAACGCATTATCGAATTAAAAATTCGTCTTGCAGAGGCTAGCGCAACCGAGATAGGACGAACAGATGGCAGTGAAGGGTCACGTCGCGCATTTGTATCGCTATCTCCTAGTCCTCACAAGCTTATGCCTTCCTTCGATGACAGAAGGGACGATCTCGACTCGTATTTGAGGAGATTTGAGCGTGTAGCTCAGGGGCAAGATTGGCCGCAAGAGAAGTGGGCGACTGCTCTAAGCATGTGCTTTGTTTGCCCAGCTCTGGAGGGGATGTCGCCTGAAGATTCTCTGGAATATGATAGAGTGGAAGAGGGCTTTGCTCCAGCGGTTCCGTTACATGGCAGAGGGGTACCGCGAGAAATTTAGAGAGCAAGCCGTTAGACGGAGAGACAGGGAGCCAGTTTGCAGCAAAACTAGAAGGGTTCTTCGACCGCTGGGTCAGTATGAAGTATGAACGCATGCCCAAAAACGTATGAGGGGATTCGTGACCAGATGATCGGAAAGCAATTCCTTCGGAATGGTCATCCTAGGCTCGTGGTCTTCTTAAAGGAAAGAAGCTGTAAGACCATCTCGGCGCTGGTTGAAATGGCGGACCACTTCCTGGAGGCGCAGGGCCAGCCTAATCTGGCCAATTTCAGGAAGGAGGCCAAGGAAACCTTAGGTTCCCTGAAGGAAGATGCGCATGGCAGAAAACCCGCTCAAATGATAAAATGTTTCTTGTTTGCTAAGTTGGGCCACAAGGCAGCAGATTGCCGATCAAAGCCAGAAACACGCGTGTTCTGTCAAGTGTGTCAGAGATCAGGCCACGAGTCCAGATTATGTCCGCAAGGAAAGAGCGGAAAGACAGAAGTTTCACGTTTAGGAAAACCCGATGATGATCCTGTTGGTAAGACAGACGCGTTCTCACGGGGAGGGAAGAAAATATCAAGAAACGCCTTCAGAACGTCCCCATAAACACGACTGAAAAGGCGAGACCAATTCTCTCGGAAGGTATGCCAATCACAGATGGGGTATTAAACGGCAAAGCAGTAAAGGTGTTGAGGGACACCGGGAGTAACACCGTGATAGTGCGCCGGGAACTGGTCGCATCTGAAGATTTTACTAGCAAAGTTAGTCCCGTATTTTTGGTGGACGGGACGTGTCTGATGTTGCCAGAGGCATACATTCGCCTTGTGTCGCCGTTCCTAACGGGACAGGTAACTGCCAAGTGTATGTACCGTCCACTGTATGACGTTAATGTGGGGAATATTAATGGAACGAAAGACTCGACCGAACAAACCCACGAGGTGGCTGACGCGGAAGGTGAAATCGTCGCTGCCGTCGAGGGTAGTATGCCGAGTAGGTTAGACCAACTGAGTAACGTTGGGGTGTCAGGAAACGGCGGGACCTGCTGCTCTCGCAGTGGAGTGACACTGACGCCAAGGAGCGCCTGAAAAGCAGGTGAACTACTCACGAGCAGTACCTGGAGAAGGAGAAGCTGCTCCAGCAGGTCTTCGACATGGAGCAGCAAGTGTACCCCAAGCCCCGCAGAGTCCTCTACCCGAGGCCGCGCCTCAAAAGAGGGACCCTGACGCCCAGACAGTGGTTTCGCCACTGGGAACGACCGATACCTACCCCGTGCCGGAGACAGATCCTCACGACAGCGTCCCGACCGAGTTCATCAAGGGCTATAGCCTGGCAGGAGCCGACCCTTCCGTCTCGTCCGGAGAGGGCACCATGGAGCACGGAAACGGAGGGGCCAATAGGAAGTGTCAGGATGGACGGCAGGAGTTCCTTGAAAGGCAAGTGGACCGGGAACAAATGATCCAGGAAAAAGAACTGCAGCTTGAGGAGCGAAGGCTCAAGCTCGACGAGGAGCAGCTGGCCTTTGAGAGGACCAAGTTTGAAGCAGAGATGGCGGTCAAGGGCAGAAGGCTGGACATGGAGGTGGAGAAGCGCAATATTCGCGACGACACGGACAGGATGCACCTGGAGCTCAAGAAGATGTTCGACGAACTAGTCCGGAAGGCACAGTGATCGAAAACTGCCAGGGAACACTTCGCCGCGTATGAAGTGTTTTGGTACAATGGTGGGCATTATCACTGAGGGTTGGGGGAAGCGAAGTGGATTCAAATCAATCTTCATTGACCCATTGCTGTCAATCGATCCATTCATTATGATTGAGAGTAGTGCAAAGTAGAATGAATTGTAATCATTCATCGTTAGAATTTTTTTAGTAATACACCTAGGGTTCTGCATTTCTGGGAGCGTATTTTCAAGGAAATTTTAGAGCATATGAAGACATTAAAGCAGATTTTTGAGAGAATGCGACAGCCGGTATTACAGTAAACCCAAGAAGTGCGACGTCGGTATGAGGACAATAACATTCCTGGGTCATGGTCTGGGTAATAGAGAAGTTCTATGTGTATTTGTATGGAACGCATTTTGTTGTTCAGACGGACCAACATCCTTTAGAATATCTAAACATGGCGAAACAACTTAACAGCCGAGTGTTACGCTGCAGTCTGATGCTTCAAGAGTACTCGTTTCGCATGTAGTACATTTAAGGAAGTGAGATTGTGGGTGCAGGTTATCTTAGTAGGCTGCAATGAACTTGCGCACATTACGTTTGTTTCGAAACACCAAACGTAATGTTTTCATCTGCGCATACCATTTTGGGCAAATATATGAAGTTCAAACCTTTCTTTTAATCCATGTTCTTCCGATGTAATTGATAATTTCTTTGGAAACATTTTCTTTTCGCATTTGGTAAAGTATTAGGCAAGTAATAAGGGAATGTTTTATGTGGAATGAAGTAGGTTCACGAAAGAGCTATAGTGACGGCACAAAGAATGAGCCCGTATTAGTGTTGAAAGAGAGGGAAAAGGAAGCTCGGTACATGTTGGTCACACCTTCTGATGAGCCTGATGACGCCATCCGCTGTGATATTTCGCAAGAAAACGTAGACTAATATTACATTTTCTCCGACGGAAAGCTTGCTTGCAAGGCTGTGACGCGTTGAGCGCCACGCTCGGCTATTGATCAATGCTACCAAGCCAGCTCATGTTCAATGGGGTCAACACGTTCAGCCAAATCCCACTTATATAATTTGGACATAAGAACTGCATCCTTGCTTGGCTGCCACACGTGAAGAAGCAATGAGTTAAAGGATATCGGGTTCGGGCTCATTCCCAATCAATGGGGTTACGAAGTTCGTCGAACTCTAAAATTACCTGGATTATATTGCGCACTGTGGAAATAAGAAGCTCTGGCTAAAGTCGGGACAAGCGAAAGACCAATCTGCTGTTCTTTCCATATCACTGACCACATAAACACCACTTGCCCGTCGTTACAAATTCCTTCTCACAAAATGAGCAGCAATATTTGTTTGTTTTCTGAAAGAGAGCACAAATGGCATCTGGTACGTTTTTGCTGGCTTCATGGCCTCCGTGATCTTCGCTGCTGCGGCTGTTTATGAAGTCTAAGCGTTCAAATGACCAAGAAAATAAACAACAGCGTTTCGCAAAGCGCGCTTATGCTAAAGGATCAATCCGTTAGAGTTACAAGATTTGTTTTCAAGAGGCTTGGTGTACAATCTCACTGGGAATTTCGGGCTGAACTTGGAAAACAATGCAGTGCTCAACCGTCAGAAAAAAAGAAAAAAAGAGTAACGATGCTAAGGTCTGTCAATATATTTCAACGTGAGTCCTTGTTCATGTATAAGAAAGACGCCGTGTAAATACCTCGCTTGCGGTTCTTGATTTTTTTAATCAGGAGCAGTTGACATTAACGAGATATATGTCCGTATAAACTATTAATTGCCTCAAACATGTCCGTAGGAATTTTGGACTGATATTGAGTACGCTACATTATTTATAAACATAAAGAAATGTCGAGCTGCATCGGATCTATTTTATCGCCCTGAAACTGAACTGGCGGGGATCAAAGTCACTCAAAAAAAGAAAGTGCTGGTTGCAACCTTTTTACAGGAAACGGGTACGTGTAATCCCGCTGGGGCGTAAGCCCGGCTGTTCGGTTGGCGGAGTTAAAACGGGCTTATTCTCAATCAGCTCGAACGTATGTATACGCTTCCGGGCCTGGACCCTCTATTTATAGCTCCTGCACTCATCCAGCCAAGGGCGAGGTCTGTGGGGCGCCTCTATCTCTTAGGTCAGCGCACATCCTCCTTCACCCTAAGATGAACCGAAGCGATGTCAAGCAATGTACCGTGTCCGCTAGAAAGGCGCATTGTCGTGCGTTATTCTGCTCGCGCTTGATTGGTCCGGCCTCTTCAATATCACCCAAAAGTGCAGCATTCTGGGACATCAGCCGGTGAATCTGATGAAAGAGGCCTTGCAACATTTTTGCTACTTTCACTAAATACCGCTTATAACTAATCCTCAACGTACAGAAAGAGGTACTCACGCGAAGGACGCTTTTAGGGGGGGGGGGATGTGCGTGACGTGAGTGATCGGCGGAATCACAGGGACTCTCTCCAGGACTCAAGCATTTAGACCAGGGGTCTCCAAACTTTTTGGCTAAGGGGCCGGATCGGGGATCTGTCGCGGTCTTGAGGGCCGGGAAATAAATAAGTAAATACAAATAAGGGAACAGCAAATAAATATCGTATACAATCATTTAAATACAAAATTGATTAGAGTAGCCATGAAAAAAGAATCTAAGACAAGCATGAATACATATACTTTATATTAAAATGTAATTTAGCTAAGAATATCATTACACAATTATTGGGACAAATAAAACTCCTCAATCGAAGCGCTTAGGAACTTTGGCATGTTCATAAAGGGCCCAACACTAATAAATATGGTAGAACTGATTCTGACAATATGCAATAGTCATATATTATGCTGTCATAAAATATATGCTGCAACAGAAAGGAGTTGCAGCAAAGGATTAGTTACACAGATATGAATCAGGGGACTAAGAATAGTGTTGCTGGTGATTTCGATGTCCAATGAATAATATGGCGAGAGGATCTGTGTTACAACAGGCAGTCTCTTCTCGTTCTTCGTGGTTTCTTAGTTTGCGCGGTTGGTGCGCGGCGCCGTTTCTTTACTGTGGGCGCCGGTAATAGCGGACTTGCTGGAAGCGGGCCACGGGACGGGCTTCATTGGAAGGACCACGGTCAGTCACGGGCCGGTCGTAAGACCTCCGCGGGCCGGATTCGGCCCGCGGGCCGGGGTTTGGAGACCCCTGATTTAAACGAACGACGGGGAGCCGAGAGGGATGTCAGCGTTATCGAACGTATTTAGCGACAGAACTCTCAACAACAGGGCTCGGTACGCGATGACGAGAGTCGAAAAATGAAGGCTCAAATAAAACGGCGATACGCGATTATGGCAGGAGAGCTGTTAGCAGCAGAAGACGACAAACTGCTTCCTTCAAAAGAAAGATGATTTTTGAATGGAAAGATGCAAGAAGGACGTGGAATCAAAAACCAGTTGTATGAGGAGTGGCCTAGAGATGGCATTGATGAATATCAAAGACTCTTTTGGGCGCCTCAGATGACATGCGCAACAGCGAAAGCCGCAATAAGTAAGGTGATCCCGATGTGCCACCGCCGGCATCTCCGCCTGCGCGAGGAGTGGTCGAGCTCCGATTGGAGGGAGACCAGTTCTGAGCATTTCGCCATCGCTCCGTAGCCAAGTAGATTGCGACGTTAGCAGACAAGAATGCCGTATAACGAATCAGAAAGTAATAGGCACGAGCAAAAATGAGCCACGTCTTGCGTTTCTTGAGCTGTCGGTGGCCGTAGTTACAATTATGAGCTGCACTGAACTTAAACCGAGCGCCAGTATAGTATGGATGCTTGATCTGGGCATACTAAAGTTCGACTTTACGAAACGAATATGCGGCGAATAATTCAACGAGCCTCGCCCGGCGGCGGGTTTGTGATGCGCGCGGCTTCGTCAACAGCTGTTCTGACACCGCACGCAAGGAGAACGCCGCCAGACAAAATTAGTCGCTTGTTCACGGTATACTGACTTCATAGATATCAATTATTTAAAGGGGAAAATAAGGTAAATAAAACTAACCCGTGAACCTGCCGCATGTTATAAATAGTTTGCTCCTTTCTTTTAAGGTACTATTCCTATACCGTCATTAAATTTAAATTGCCTCGTCTTAACACAGGCGCAGAAACGCCTTGTCAAATTAGAAGCATACATAAAAAAAAATATGTTCTGCTTTTTTTGGGTAAAAATGAATAGAAAAAAATGCATTTAGGCGTGCCGCGATCGATTTCTTTTTGTCTCTCTAGCACGTTTTCACTCGTTTTCATTCATCTTTTTTTTTACCTTTTTTATTTCCTTAGGCGAGCAGGCAAAACATGCGAGAGGAGCATCCTGATGTATAAGTATGTTTTAAAAGCCAAGAGCGGAAAATTTAGTTAGCGGGCTCGGTTATTACACACTATTAGGCCATTTTAACTGGCCACCTTTGCACCGTCTTTCGCATTTATGGATTTAGTTATCTTGGAGATCATTACTCTATTGGTGCTGATTTTTCTATTCTCAGGAATATGTCGTTCTTAGCAGATTCCCATCCAAGTTCAAACAATATTCTAAATATGTAGGTATACTTGTGTGGTGTGTTTGTTTAGGCAGCCGGAAGTTAGTCAGCCCTCACTAGTCACTAGATCCTGTAAAAGTAGCCTCAAGCTCCAAGTGTGGTCGCCATTTTGGCCTTTGAGATGAGCAGTTTCTCCTCAACCACTTCATTCTTGTGAGCCGGTCCAGATTCCTGGTGGCAGGTTGATTTATAAAGACATTTCGTTTTGTATACTGAGATCTTGTTATTCACACACCGGCGAAACAAGCATACATCTTCGTACCGCCAACATATGCGACGTCGGTGCTTGACGGGAAGAAAAATAATTTCTCTATCCAGAAACACCCCAAAATACACATTATAATTGTAAAATATATGTGCAGATAAGCAGGATTCGAAGCTTGGAAAAAGTAAAATGACGGAAATGGCAATTGCCTTGGCAGCAAACACCGATCAGCCAATCGCCTTGAGTGGCTTCGATCGTCTGCATGATAGTATCCGTTCGTGTCCGGGTAGCAAGCAAGGAAGTCAATGACGCCACTTTCCCCGGATCCAGTGCCTTTAGTCAGCCCCAGTGGTGTTTCAGCTGTTGTTGAGAAATTCTGCCACTACCAGCACGGGGTCTTTCACGTGCAGCACGCAGTAGTGATACACGACCGTACGCTCGTCCAGATCAGAACGGGCGGCCGTAGGCATTGAGCCCAGGATACGTAGGTTCTTAGGTACTGCAACGAGAGCTTTCGCTCCACGCGCTCCGAACTGCGGTTCGTTAACACATTCGGCCACTGATCCCCCTCTTGCAAAATAGAAGTAATCCTAGCGGCGTAGTGCCGCGCAAAGCATCTTGGGAACGCTTTGGCACGAAGGTTCGGTTTCGATTCCCAACCTCGCTTCACGACATGCTGTCACAACAAAAACAAAAACCATAATAAGACACTTTTTCTTTTTCTTTTTTCTTTGGGGGGGGGGGAGGGGGGATTTCGACGTGCCAGAGTTTGTGTGCAGGTAAACACAGGACAACGATAACACACGGAAGAAAAATAAGTATACTGGGCCGATGTAGAGTCACATGAATGTTCCCAGAGTACCGAAACTCCAAAAGCTTCGTTTCAGTACCGAGTCGCGGCGCAGAAGTCGCGCTCCAACATCCCTAATATGGCGCTGTCCTGTGCGGTCGGCGCGAAGTGCGTACAGTGTAGCGCTCGTTCTCATGAGAGCTCTTCAATCCATTTTCCTAATCTGTGGCGACACTGTTTTTTTTTAGATCGGTGCGTGACTTGCCTTTTCGCTGTCTCGTCTCTCTCTCTCGCCTCGAAACATATCGAAGTCGGATGTTAGGCTTAAAGTCTGAGGCGTAGAGTTTGAAACACAGCACGAGCATAACCGGAGCGAGCGAACGAGCCGGCAATCTTCTTTGTCAAACCAAATAAACGCCTAGTTTACGCAAATAAACGCATTTTTTGCTCGGTCCTAAGTTATTAGGGTGTTTTCGTAGTCGTTTTGGCATTCCCGCAACGCTTTCCGGAACCCGCTACGATACCCGGAACTCTACAGTCAAGGCCATGGGCGCGCAGGCGCAGTAGCGGCTTCTTCGTTGCGGAGGGCTTAGCGGAGGGGAAGTGCGGTATACGAAAACTCCCTATAGGGCGTATTCACTGGCCGCCATATTTGAGGTCACTGTTTAGAGCGCATGCTCAGAACGAGCTCACATTAATAGGCTGCCAAGACCGGCAATCTTGATGGTGCGGGGTGCACGTTGCAAAATGACTCTGGAAGCTAGCCATCAGCACGTGCTCAGCATTAGCGCACACGGATATGGCCACCAGTGAATACACCCTATTGATACCCAGAGCTCCCACCCGCCGTACCCGTGGTAACGCGGAAATGATTTATATACGTTTTTTGTTGTTTTGGACCCATCCCCAAAATGGTCGAGTGATAACTTCCGCCACTGGCTAAACCAGCCAATCAGAACTGGCTTCTGCTGGATTGACTTCCGGTAAGCGGACTGAATGGAATTCGATACTCTGGGAACATGCAGTGACTCTAGGCCGATGTAAAGCCCCTCGATGCAAAAGCGAATTGTTGTGTGTATGTTTATGCAGCCGGAAGTTAGCCTGGCTCAGTGGGCGTCTCATGTCTCAGCTGTAGATGAGCAATTTAGCCAGTGCAGTACAACCGCTAGCCTGGGGTCTTTAACGTGCACAACGCAGTATTGATACCCGACCGCACGCCGGTACGATTCTCATCCAGATCGAAACAGGCACGGGTGGGGATTGAACCCAGGATCCCTGGGTTCTGCAGCGCGAGCTTTCGCTCCACGTGCTCCGAGCTAATGTGCGCTAACCCACTCGGCCACCGATCCCTTTTATTTTTTTCTTTATTGCATGGTAGTTACAGCAACATTCATTACATTGTAACAGCGCTGCACAGTTCACCGATCCCCCTCGATGTGTCTGCGTTTGTCCTGCAAGTACCGTCGAATTCAACAATGCACGAAGCAAGTGTCTCGAGCGGTCCTTAGAAGCAAATGGCGGCGCTGCACTGAAATTAGTGGCCCTTAGAAGCGAATGGCGAGCGGAGCACCCGCTCGTAACACGTGTCTTGCGCGCTTCCGCAGCCATGGTTGGGGTATAGTTGTAAAAAACGCCTTTATCCAGGGGTCCTAGGCCGATGGGCCGATCATCCTGCTCTATCACCTCCCCAATGTCCTAGGCTTCTTAAATTATCCGTGATCCTGGAGGGTCGGCAGGGTCATGCTTCACTCTGGAGTGGTCGCCAGGCCGCCAGAAAGGAATGGGACGTGGCCGGCCGTACTCCTAATCTTCACCAAGTCCTTACACAAGTCCTTACGGCTACTGAAGGTTCGTGTTTTAACGGGGGCTCTTTGGAAGATGGATATGTGCAATGCCAACTAGCGCTGACTTTATTTTCATATAGTGTTGAGATGCACCAGTTCGTCTACGGGGCCATCGAAACCGAAACCGTGGCACTCCCCTACATGGACAAATAGGACCCATAATGCAACGCGCGGAGTGTTGCGTCAGGGGATTTTTGTAAGTAGTCTATTGCCTGGAGATAAAAATAAACACGTGTTTTGTTAGTTATTAAATTCGAGGACTAATTATTCGCGGTATTTAAGGAAAGCGCAAAAATTGTTGCACCACCCCTTTAAGAAAGTCGAAGTAGGCACGCAGAGGTACACAAAACTTTTCAGACTACTTCGAACTAACCACAACAATATGTGATTTTATTCATTTTCAATATCGCGTAGTCTCCATGTGGCGGCTTAAAAAGTGTGACCAAAGAACGCCTTCAAGTTTGGGCTCGTACAAGATCGCCCATGATGCTCACGGTTCGTGCGTGTGACGCTGGAACAAACTCTTCGGCCCTCGTAACCTTCGCTCATGTAATCGCGAGACGCTGCGGGGACGCATTCCTTTGACGGTCCGACCTTATCGTTAACGGCATTCTAGCTCGCAGTCCGCGACAACGACGACGTTGTCAGACGACGACGACGCAAATCTAACAACAAAGACACAAATGAAAACTTTGAGGAATGTCGCGTATCGTGTTCTGGAACTCCCGTTATCGAACGTGGTTGGGTTACCAGATTTCCAGATGTCTCATCCTTTCCCTCCTTCGTGTCTGCAAGTAAGCACTTGAAGTGAGTCGGGGAAAGTTAGTCATGCGCTCTGGATTAGATTATACTCGTGAACAACTTTTTGTGGCATTTCGAGGAGAAAGGAGTGTTCATGCGCATCTGTAATCAGTGTTGAAACACGCGCACCCCGTGCCTTAAACTGCATAACCACAAAAAAAAAGCTTTATTGGTATAGAGTTACTACCCTTCTCCACAGTTCACGGCCACGCAAGCCACGACCAAGGACGTCATGAAGGAGGTTATTTTTGGCTTGTTTTGTAATTTTAATTTGCCTATAACTTCTAAAATAAAGCTAAATTCGAGAAAAGTTTTATTAAGTTATTACATTCCGTGCGCTGAGGTTCGGCGCAAATTAAAAACCAGTCAAAAAAAGAAAGAGAAAACGCCGGTGCAGGGCCCTTTTAAGTATTGACTTGACGCCTGACGTCTAGGTTGTATAAAAAAAACATATCCCGGCGCTCTGGTGTTTGATGAACTTGACCAGTGTGCCAGTTGAGCTTGGCGTTCTAACGCAATGCATTTTTCATTAAAAAGGCTGATCAGAACCACTTCACTCGTAGCGCCCGAGAGGGCGCTACGAGCGAAGTGGCTTGGATTAGCCGTTTTTTTTTCCAAATGCGGAGGTGCTTAAATAGCACTTCGGTAGCCCCACTCATCCTTTCTAGTACACTCTACCTCGACGAATATCTTTATAACCTGAGGCAGAAAAGCCAAGCTGTGCACGTGACCTTTCTAATAAAAGCATACGGGACAGCTTTCCCTTCTACAGCTTCTAACCCCTCTCACCGTGCTTTTCCTCCCAAAACCCGTGAAAACCGACGAATAGTATCACACGTGAATGAGTAATTAATTAGGAGGCTTTCATTTCTGTTTCATACTTAGCGTGCAACGCTGTCAAAGCTACTGGCGCGAGCATGGGGCTTGATCTCGTTGATCATTTGCACGCGTTCTCGCGCAAACAAAACCATAGATGAAGCCACACGCTCGCGCCAGTAGCTTTGACAGCGTTGCACGCTAAGTATGAAACAGAGTATAAATACATTCTGCACCATTTTGCGCGCTATTCGCGAACACTGGGCGACTTTAGTGAATAGCGACGAGAGCAGCAAGGCTATCGAGCATCTGGCTTTGAAATGGCAGAAAGGGAAAAGACAGAGGCACAAGAGAGGACTTCATTTGCGTACAAGGATGCCGCGGCTGTTTCAGACGCCAAATAAAGGGCAAAAAAAAAACAAACAAAAAAACACGGGCATCAAACGAGTGCTATGGAAACAAGAAAACAACGTATTCCGTTTTGAGTTTTTCTGGGGCCATGGTGCTCATTGTTTTTCCTACTTCATTTTTATAACTGGACGTCTCTCAATTTTGTTTAGAGGATTTTAGATGGGCATACTTCCACGTTTTAAGGAGTCCGAGAACGAATTTGATATCGCAACGCAGTTAACAATAATATTATTTCAAAAAGGCTTCTGGCCAGTGCCATTTCCAGCGTCCGTGCGTGTGAAGCGTAGTCTGCTTTCTTTCGAAAGTGACAAACATGCGCTTGCTGAGATGTGGGGATCGCACGCCGGGGGTCTGGATTTGTAAACACTGGAATGGTGGATATGCACCGTTCCAGCGTTTACAAATCCACAGCCCAGCGTGCGATGTCCACAACACAGCACGCGCGTGTTTTTTTGTTTTTTTTCGCGGTGAGAAGCTTGTTAGGGGCGCTTCTGTTTTCTTCATTATGGGTAGTGCACGTGCCGCCCACGCGGTTGAGTTTTCATTTTCATAGTGCATAGAGGCTTGGTATCGCACTTGCTTGCAGAAGTAGCGAATACGCAAGAACGCTCAAAATGACATCATGCATCCAAAAGCATGCGGTTCACAAAAATAAAATCCAATTACAAGGAATATTTCCAAAGGAACGCGCACCGACGAGTTCGCTTTGCTTTCATTGCAACATCCCTTGAACGCTTCTATGCAGCAGAGAAATAATCTATTTCACTGAGCCTGATATTCCACACTTTTTATCCCTGTTTAAGGAGGAACCCTAACGACGGCTTCGAGTTTACTTCTCTATTGTGCCGTCATATACGTACTTGTTTCCTGCGTTTCTCTTATTTGCGTATCTTACTCTTGCCTCTTGACTTCATTCGGGACACTCAAAGGCATTCGCCGAGCTAACACGGCCGGATAAACTATTATGAGTCTCTTTTTCCCTGCCATGAAGCAACCGCGGTATCATTTTCAGACAGCTAATTTCTCAAAATTCGTCCTATATTATGTCGCCCCAACGAACTTTGTAGCAACGCTGAGAAGCCTGCGGATGTCGCAACTTGTCAAAAAGAGGAGTTGGCAGATAAGCGCAAGAGCAACGGGCACAGACGAGTTTTCTTTTTGGTCGCTTCCGGATCTATAAAACGATTGGATGCAACAGGAAATCTATACAAGTGAGTTTCATCATACACAATTTAGTTTCGGGGTTGACAGTATGTGACCCTGCAGTTACCGGTCTCCTTTGATGCTGTTACTCCCTATAGTTTTAGACTCACAGCATGAAGATCCCCCCCCCCCCCTTGCCCAACGGCAGGCTGTGGCCTCGCTAAGGCTACTGAGCAACCTTTTAATTTTGAGCCAGAACTAACCAGGCGCCGTGCTCCCTGCCGTTCCGCGACATGTTGTTAGCGATGTAAAGGTAGAAAAGTGGAAGAGAGTCAATCGTGCACTCGCTCGGGGCGAATCTGTCACTGACAGAATCGAGATGGCGTGTTGCAGCCATCCTTGACCAGAACTTAAAGCCACCGGCAGTATTTTGCTGTTCGGGCTGTTGCACACTGACGCTCACTAATTACCTTCACGCAGTGCCCGCTCAGAACGCGCGCTGAAGTAAAGGGCTTTAGCCATGAAGTGACTTAATATTTTTAGCAACGCGCTCGTGTAGACCTCTACGGCGAGCAAGTGATCCCAAATGTGTCTTTTGCGCATTGGAACCCAAGGAGGAGCGTGTCAATCAAAGGGCGACATGGAGAACACACAGAGAACGCGCGATGACGAGGCAGCTAAGCGCACACCGTCACTGTTTGAGGTCGGAAACAAAAGCACGTGGGCGCGTTTGGGGGTAAACAAACGGACGACGTACGCAGAGAGCAGACGAACTTGCAGCTTTTATTCATTACTATCTGGCTGCTAATCTTGTTTTTTTTTGTTTTTTATTGATAAGGCCTTATGACGTTTGCGAAGAGCGTGTGATAGAATCCTCCAGCGTTCGATGGCCCCGGCGGCCCTCGATAGAGTATGCGGAATCAACGCAGGGCACTCCTCGAGCGGGCTTTTCCATATTCCTCCAAGTGTCTATACTGGTTTTTACCTCAAGAAAAAAATGAAGTTTTGCGCATTATACATACGTCGCCCGAAGCAGTTCCTTAAACACTTGGTTGTTGAATGAAGAAGCGATGCTTTTGACTTTTGAAACGTGTGCGTCTTGATAAGATTACACATATGTGATCTAAAATGCGTCTACATATATTTTAATTTTGTACATAAAGAAGGAAATTAGTAATGCTCCGCGCGGACCCTCAATTTTTTTTACTAAGGTTCGTGAGGTGAAAACGAGTATAGATTAGTTGCCCTGAAGGTCACCAGTCGAGCGCTCGCCGGAGAAAGCCGTGCGCTTCCGCGTTATGAACAAGTGAGATTACCCCTGTATGTCTAAACGTATTTTAATGTAAAACACAATACTAGTGCGGGAATAGACAGAACGGAAAGTTTTAATGCGCTTTTTTTTAAATCTTTTAACATTGACGTGGCGGCTTGTCATCGATTATCGGTTTAAACGTAATCGCAGGTTTCTTACGCCTTTCCAGCAACTCATAGGCGCTAGTAAGCAGCTGTGCACAAGCACCGCCATAACCGACCGTCAGTTTTTGTTTCTTTTTATTCCGTTTACTTCACTTCATGATTACCTCAGCATGACAATTTGTTGCCGTATACTGTGCCCTCTTCACCACAAGTGGCCTTTGTGGAGGCTCGTAAACTCCCATTTCAGTGGCTCGGTTTCTCGGTAGGACAAGAGCAGGTCAGCAATGGCTGTTGAAATTAGGTGCGTGTTTGAAAATTCTACACGGCTGCTGCCTCTCGAACATTCAGTTGTCCGCCAGACTTCTTTGTCCCACGCAAGACCTCAGGCCGTCTTGAAAAAAGCTTTTTGTCGACACTCTTGACTTTCTTTTTACTCGCTTGCCCTTACTGACTATTTTCTTATGATCTTTAGTGCTTGAACCCACTTTGTTCATCTCACGCCTGTCTTCTCGCGTCTCCTCCATGCAAACAATGACATTGCGTAGTTATACAAGCAAATTAGAAGAGCGGAATTATTGGACAATTCAAAAAAAGTATCCGGATTGTTTAAGTGTCAAAGATCGAAAGCTCGTGTCGTAAAGCTACTCCCGTGGCTTTTATGCAAATATTCTGAGTAAGGCCTATGGACGACGACGGATTCGGAGAATTAGAAATTATAATGTGGCATAATGTTTCGCGACAAGTAAAGAAAACTGAACACAAACTTCTGGAAAACGCGGATTTTCGCTAAAAGCACGTCTGCCCCGGAGGCTCTTTGGCTCGGCAGTTCTCAGAAACGAGACTCACTTCGGATTGGCCTTCAGTTTATTCTAAAGAGTAGGCATTAGAGGGGCACAAAACAACAATGAGATAGTGTTCTTTGGTGAGCACGAATCCGAGATTAAAATGTCTCGCCTAAAGTGGGTGCATTAGACTTTGAGCGTATATACAGGGTCTCCTTTCAAAGCCTCTACGGAGTTATTTTTAAAAGAAACGGGAAGTCTACATTAATGCGGTCTGAGCAGGTGAGTTATGCGAGACATAATAGAGGAGGATAATCTCTACGATAAGTCGGGTAATTAAAAAAGCCTTGATAAATAACTTTTTATTAACTTCATATAAGGTTCTAATTAGAAACTTGTTGAGCGACATCAAAATTCAATAAGTAAGTAAACCTTAGAAGAATTCGGATGGTGCGAGGAGCGAGGCGGTACGCTAAAACGACCACTAGTGCAATAGGCACAATGCTGGTAGTGCTAAGACACGTCCTCGTCGTTTTTCCGTCTCTTATCATCCGTGTTTTCGGACCGTCGGCCTTGCGTCCGTTGCACCAGTGGTAATATCTTTACGTTTGTGTTCTTAATGTGTTGACGCTTTAGACGTGTCTATGGTCGCGACATCGCATTACTGAAGAGTAAATTATGTTTACAATTCTGCACTTTCTTTAACATCTCCCGAAGATTCGTCGCTATGAACCGCGTGCGTGGAACGTGAAGATTCATTAATACGCCACTCTCCTTCGGACGCGCCAATCGTTCGGTGTCGAAATTAATCTCGTTCGATCCACGAAAGGCTCAGCGAAGACGGCGCTCACATACAGGCAGCCGAGATTAGTTTCGCTTTTGTCCACAATGTCTATTAATACCTGAAGATAATTACCCGGCTGCCGATCGGAGTACGTTTCTTTCACTATTATGCTCCAAGCTCACAAACATTTTCGATGTATAAAAAAAAAAAAAGCGCATGATTCAACGAGCGGAGAGCAACAACGACAACGGCTCTAGTTGTGTTGTTGGCTGAGAAATGGTGGGTTTCCGCGTTTGCGGGGTTCATCACTCAGGCTGGAACTATTTGGTCCGGCAGCATTGGGTCAGCAGTCCTTAGACAGGGTAAGATATAGTGTTGCTTACATGCAGAGGCGGCCTTAGTGAATCAATGACGATGGAGTGTTCATGTGCTAAAGGAAAAAGAATAAAGGCACGCTTGTTTTGACGCGAGTTTCAATTCTCTTTCCAGGGTCGTTGTATTAGTTTTTTTATTTTATTTGTAGCTCTTCGAATTGGGTCCTTTGGTGTATTTCCACTGAGCTTGTGAGTGACGACTGGAGAATCGTTGACATGCTGCACTCCTCCGTAACTTGGGACAAACAACGAAGCTTGGGATTCATAAGCATGATCAATGGCGACAGAGTTGAGATTATTTGTTGACCCCAAACGGAAGCTATAACGTTAGCTGTTAGGCATTTCTTGACACTAGGAATACAAGCTGTAATACTAGGAAAAGTAGAAAAATTTTGTTTTCGTCAGTCATTTTTCTCTAGCATCCTGGGTGTTTTAGCGAACCAGTGAAGACAGGCTCTTTCGTCATCGTTAGAATACCTCAAATTTCTAGAGGCACCCCATGATTTGTATAATGTATCTTTATGCTGCTTATTCTAATAAGCGATGAAAGTACTCATTGCCGCAAGACACGGACCTTCAACGGCATATCATGGCGTCGATGCGCGCTGACAGGTAAGATGGTAGTATTAGCAACATATAACTGCCATATGCAACGAAAATGTTTTATGCGAATAAAATAACATAAACTCAAAATAAAAAAAGATTACTTTTTAAAAAGTTTTTGGTGACTCCAAACAACAGACTAGTGTGACCTGATAATTAGCGAAATAATTAACTGATTAGTTACCAACTTACGCTTATCAACTTCCTATATACTAATATTTGTACGCACGTGCCAACAAGATAAATGTATCCGTTAGTCAAAATAGGTCATAGCAGTTGATAGAATTTTGAGAACTATCGATCTTATCCAACATATTATTAAAAATAATATTTCAATATTTTTTAGTGTCATGTATGATAAGACACAACGGGTCGGAAAGCTGGTTGAAACAATGACAAACGCATGACTTCAAAAAAGCACACGGTATCTACTGGTCAGGGGTGGTCCCAGACGTTGGTATTAGGGGATGGGGGCGGGGGGGGGGGGGGAGGGAGGGCCATAATTGAGGCGGTGGGAGCGACCATGAAAGTCGCGGCAGACGGCGCCCAGAAAGTTATATCGCGGCCGTCGCCGCTGTGTCTCATGGTGCCGCCGTGTCAAGTGGTAGCGGGTGTACATTGTCGAAGTCAACTGGCCACTTCCAGTAAACAAAAGTGCTCCCAGTATTCTTCAAACAAATGTAAAAATATAATGAGCGAAGAGGTTTTGAAGAAGGCTTCCGCCCCCTCCCCCCCACCTTAGGCCAGCCACTGCTACTGGTCGTGCAACCCACGTCTTATACCCAAATCACACGGCAGCGTAAAGGTACCTTTAGCCCAGGTATCTGTCGTAAAGGGAGCTGGCGATCGTGATCACACGGCGCATAAAGGTCCCTTTCGCTAAGGGAGGTCCTGTGATAAACGGAGCTCGTCGAGCTCCTTTACAGCTACCGGGAGTAGCCTCGGACCCACGAACTCAAAATAAATATCACAGATATGTAAATATATCTTGTTTAATGCATCATAACAAATTGAATATATATAAGTATCAAATCATGAAATGATTGTGAACACAAATGTGATGGAATAACACAATAATGATGAACGCATACTCTAGCCAGCAGGTAGCAGCGGCGGCACATGGAAAACAATGTCTGCTACGAACCTGAACGCGATGGACAACTGCGAGCTCTTTTGCGAGGTTGTAGACGAGTCGCTCGACTCTCCCGCCCAGGACCCTTTATCTTCGTCGTCGTCCATCCCTTTCGGTCGCGTGACTGGCGTAACCGTGAGACTCCGTCGTGGTTCATTTCTGCCGGGCACTATTTAGCTACTTCAGTGAGAACTTTGCGAGAAAATGGAGCTGGTAAACATAAAAAGGTCGCCCACCTCGCAATGCAAACTCGTAAACGCAGATGATTTAGGGCCAGTGTGGCCAGACGGGTCGGACGTTTTAAAGCAAGACTCGTTTTGGTGCGCCCTTAGACTTAGAGAAAAAATTGAAGTGCCGCAAAAGCAGACAGAAATAATATTTCGGTTTTAAATCTGATATTTCACATACAATAATAAAATAAAATAAAAACTGCGCGTCAAAGTGATTTCGAGGAGTTATTATTTATCACGTGCTCCTCTCGCGGTTAAGCTGGAATGCAATCGATATCAACTCAAACTGCTCCGTTTATTGGTTTATTTCTCGTGTGATCAAGAACGCCGTTTACGACAGGTACCTTCAGCTAAGGGGCCTAAGCTAAAGGTACCTTTACGCTGCCGTGTGAATTGGGTATTAAAGGGGTCATGAAACTATTTTTTTCCTTTTGCCTGGATACTACTTAGAACCACTCACTAACGTTAATAACTGAATAAACTTGCCGTAGATTTTTTCCTTTTTAGGCAATGACAGTCGCGAAAAAAATCGAGAAATATGAGCATCGTCCATCCCCTCAACTTGAAGCCAGAACAAGCGGCCACGTGGCCTGGTGACTGTCCTATGTCGCCAACGCTAGTCATAGCCACGCGCTGGGGTTTGCAAAGTAGAAAACGCGTACTGAGCTCCAGGCATTGGTAATGTTCGGCTATTCCCATCACCGCAGTGGTTGGACACGAGCTACTACCCGAGTGTCCGCCGAGGCGTTGATTGTTACGAGCCGAAGTTGAGTGCTCACGCAGTTCTCGTGTAAAATTCATGAGCCGCGCTCGACTGTCTTCAGGCGGGGGTTTCGATCCCAGAATTACGTCGTCAAGCTTTGCGAAGGTAAGACTGAAAGAAATAGTCCCCTTTTATCCTCGCAATTTCACTGCAAGGAAAAAGCTTCTGAATCAGTGGAGGTCTGTGTGAGCATACTTGGGCCAGAGTAGGACCAGTACGCCTCTGCAAGATCATGAACGTTTCACCCCGGTATCATTTGATGAACCTTTTAAGCATTTTCTGCGGGAAACTTTAAGCTCCAGCGCAACGAAATACAATTACGCGCAGGTCGGGGCAATGCACACTCATACAAAGCAGCCCATAGCAAGCAATGTACACTCATACAAAGCATTAGAAGGCATACTTGGTCAGAATAAGTCATAGCTAACTATAATTAATCCTAAGTAATCGAAATTAGGAAGACTTACAAGACGGCGCAGCGGGAATGCAAAGCGGCACAGAAAAGCAAACGGTCGGTTTTTTACTGAGCGCAAGCCGCCTGATGACGGGATGCTCGAGTTCAATTCTATTCAATTTTCAGTTCAAAGTTTATTTTCGCGTGCTTGCCAACAACTGAAAGGCCTTTGCGGTAAAGCACGAAGCATCAAATACATAGTCATCACAAATATACATGCTTCAAGTTATACACATGTTTTAAAACTTATACATATGGTTTACATTAATACACATGCAAACAGATTTGGCAATTTTAAAGCAACCCTGTAAAAACAAGAGGCACTTTTGTACAAAAAAACATCAACATTGCAAAACTTCGTGTCTAAAACATGATGAATTCGTGATATCGGTGACAAGTTGCTATGAATATCTGGGTAAAAAACTCTGAGATTTCTAGAGTTTGCACTGACGGGAATGCGGAAGTGTAAAGAAGCAAGAAGTGCAGGACTGTCTATGGACCCATGGACCAACCTGTGCAGAAACTTAACATCCCGGACAGATCTCCTGTTATGCAGAGTGCACAGTTTTAGTTTGGATAAAATTAAATTATATTCAAAATAACATTTACGACCAAAATATCTGCCATAGACAATCCGCACAAATCGTTTTTGTATATGCTCAATTTTTTCACTCGCTGTAGTAGAGATAGAGTTCCAAATAACAAATGCAAATTCAAGTCTAGAGCGTACATAAGTGCTGAAAAGTCGCAACAGACAATGATGAGTGCTGAATGGTCTAGTTAGGTGGGCCATTATTCCCAACATGCGCAGACTCTGGCTAACAATGGAGTTTATGTGAGAATTAAAAGAAAGGTGATCATCCACAAACACCCTTAGATCTTTAACTATTGTGGTCCGACTTATAGTTTCATTTCCCATACAGTACATATAAGATAATGTGCTACGCTTTCTGGACAAAGACATCACTTGGGTATTGCTTAGGTTCAAAACTAAATTGTTCAGGATACACCATCTTTGTACTGAATAGTCATGTTTTTGCAGCAAAGCACACTGTAGTCAGTGGTAATGTTGACCTGCCGAAACAGTTTAACATCGTCTGCAAACATGAGCACCTTCGAGTGTTTCACGAAGGACAGTAAATCATTTATAAAAATAATAAACAACAGCGGACCAAGATTCGAGCCCTGAGGTGCACCCGAAATAGACATGAAAGGTTGTGACAAGTAGCCAGAAACCCTAACACAGTTCTGTCTTTCATTTAGATAACTGCTGAACCAGGTAATATATTCAGGACCAAGCCCCTAGTTCCCAAGTTTCTTCAATAACAATGCATGATTGACCTTGTCGAAGGCTTTGGACATATCCAAATATACTGCATCTACCTGACCCCGGCTCTGAACAATTGGCATAGAATAATTAAAAAATGTGCATAAATTTGTTTCAACGGATCTTTCTGCTAGAAACCCATGCTGTATAGAAACTACCTTTCGTTTAAAATAATTATATAGGCGGTTGTATACCCGTGAGCGATATGAAGGTGAACAGCTCTCTTCTTGTTTTTGACGCTCCTGCAAGTTTTGGAACGAGCTCTGTTCCAGAGGAAGGCTAGAACGCAAAGTGTAGACCCTTGGCCACGTACCATTTGAGACGTTGAGAGTTTATATAGCTTTAGGGAGCCGTAAAACAGGCAAGGAACCAGGTAAGGTGTTCACCTTCATATTGCCGGCGGGTGTGCATCACCTTCTCGAATACTTTTGAAAGTGCATTTAAAAGAGATGCTGGACGATAATTGCTGACGTCACTAGAATTACCAGATTTAAAAATTGGGAAATAATTGAAGATCTCCAGTTTTCTAAAAATACACCTGTTTGCAGCGACAAGTTAAACAACTTCTCAAGAACAGGAGAGAAAATTTCGCTGCAGCCCTTCACAATAAAATTGGGAGTACCGTCGCAGCCGGTTGATAGTTTAGGGTTTAGTTTTCCAATAGCCGAAAGCACCTCATCGAGTGTAATTCTCGTAAGAGGCAAATAGTCATCAGACCCCCATGTCACAGGCGAACTGGTGTTGACACTAGAAAAACAGGAACTAAAATTATGTGAAAACTGCTCGCGAACAGACTTTGGGGGCATATGAACACCAGATCCACTGCGCAACGTTATATTGCCCGACTCTTTCCTGGTATGCGTTTTTACAAAGCGCCAGAATTCTTCAGGTCGTTTGTTTAGCCGTGATGCTTAGCCATGATGCACTCGGCGCCACTTTGAGCCAGGAGGATCCCAATAAAATGTAAGAAATGTTTATCAAGAAGAAATAGACAAAATAGTTAGTTCACTCTTAATTTTGAAGTTTCACGCACACACACAAAACAAAATCCACGTTTCCGGCTCCCTACGTTTATGTACCAGTTCTGTTTTGTCCCACTAAGCGGTATGTAGCTAATCAATGTAAACTCAACATCGTATTATGGTTTCTCTTACCTAAAAAAAACACTAATCAGGCGCCCCAAGAACTCGAGCTGAAATAACGTCGAGGAGGTCACGTTATTTTATGGTGGCGTTGATGGGGGCAGTCATTTTCTAGAGGATTAGAACCGGCATCTTCGGTTCTTTTCCTCTCTTTCTCTTTCCTTGTTAAGTCCATTGATCATTGGAGCTGCCCGTTAACGAACGTTGTAAATAGTGTGAATGTCTCTGATTTTATAGATTCTTTGGTATTGTATGTGTGATGCTATGCCGGTCTGCGTAACTGTAAGTGATTGAGGGTGCTATTATACGCTACGGTTCACCCTACTGCTTTGATCTCATGGATGGCAGTATTTTTAAATAAATAAATAAATAAGTAACAAAAAACATCTTTGTCGGAGAATGATAAGCACAGGTGGTTCCTGACATACGAAAGTGAATCACGAAACTCACAAAAGGTATAAGACACTGCGCAAACACGACACTGGCTCCTTTTCATATCCTACCGCTATACCCTGATGTCTCGCACACCGGTACTAGTATTTATAATCACATGTCCTTATAGGCGTGCAAGAGACATAATAAATACGAAAAGGCGATCGCTTGCTCGTGCTAACAGTGGCGTGCTTTATACAATATACACAGACATAATCCTTCAAATTATCATCATCATCATCATTTACTATCCTTGAAGGCCCTTGCGGGTATTACAGAAGGGAGCGGTACATTTTTTATTTATTGTTTTAAACCGAACACTTGGGCACGCAATCTTAACACGCTAGAAGGAGGAATCAGTCGAATAAAGCAGAAGCGAAAGCGGTTACAGAGGCAGCAAATTTATGTGAATCAGGTATGGTAATAATGCCGTTTGGTAGTATGTTTCAATCGTTGATGGCCAGGGGTAAAGTTGAATTACTGTATAAAATAGTTGACGAAAAAAAATAGGCCGAAACTTATTGGAGTGGTCAAAGGGGGGGGGAAATCTGCCATGGGGGTAAAAGCAGCGATTCACGAAGAGCCATGTTGTGGTGAAAGACGCGGTGAAGGAGAGAGTAACAGGACAACCGGCGCCTTAATGAAAGTGTGTGGAAACATGCAACCTGTATTTAAAATTGAGGAATCGTAGTAGTGTGTCTTTAGTTTATTACCGTGTTTTTAGGCCATTCGTGCAGAAGATAAGGCACGTGGCTTTAATGAACGCACACAGTGTCATGATGAAAACAATTGTGCTCTTTCAACAATTCAGAATAATTCATTTTTTGCTTGTGTGACTTGTATTTCGGCAACATTCCTTTTAAGAATACTAAGTACGCATGGCGTTAGTGTTCCTGGCACATCTTTAGACATAGTCGCGGTTCAACCACTGCTGAAGCACCATTGAAGGCAAATGCCTAGTATTAATTTCGGGCGTTTTATGGCCATTCGAGACAATTTAGATACCTCTCTTTTCCGTCGTTGGAATTACAGAGTATAAGCAGAGATTAGCTCCAAAGGAGCAGTGTCTTCTTTTAAAACGGTATAGAAAATAAAACAAATGTTAACATCTAAGTACTGTCCAAGCGTCATGTTTCGTAATCTAAACAACACTCGGATATGATCGGCCTTCTTGCTTGTGAAGATGAAGAAGAGCGCAATATTCTCACAGTAACCCCTGGGAATTCTTCAGACCCGGCATGGCACGTTGCTATGCAATCGACTGCAGTGACGTAATTCCGGGAAACATCGGTTTCTCGATAGTAAGCAAGTTTTATGGCAAAATCCGCGTGATCTCGAGTATTTGCAGAACTCGATCGTATGACCGTTACGACAGCACGCCTGCTGGAACGGCTGTAAATGTGTCACTTGATTTATGTGTGCTCTTTGCGTTATTCGTCCGCTTCTTTGTCTGCTTAGGAACGGAATCTTCGCTTATTCAACGGTCGATAATTTGGGTGTAGTAATGCTCTATGCAACTCACGCAAGATCGGTTCTTTTGAAGATAAGAGCTTTATTCTATCAACAATACGTGTGCGAAGGATACAGCACAATAAGGTTCCAATAGGAAGCTTGACTGGGCCTGGTTTTCCGCGCGTAAGTGCGCAACATGATGCAATATCATAAATAGAACAACAGAAATTACATTCACGTTAAACAATGAATATTAATGTGGTTAAGAATGAAGGCAATAAGCACTGTATGCCGGTTATGAAGTTAAAATAGATTGAAGTGCATATTTGGTATAGAAATGAGGAAACGATCCAGAGTTCCTTGCGTCCGAATTGGATGATAGATTCGCGTTTGGTAAGGTTTGACAAATTTGTGGAAAAGCATGATACAATAAAGGGGAGCCTTTGCGCTAGATTGCAAAACAAGGGTGGTAAGAAATGCCAATAATTCATAAGACGTTTTGACTGTTTGATACATTATGGGCCGCATGTACATATTTCTATAGGCGGACGCACCACACAGTTCATCTGATCCTGCCCGCTCATTAAGCAAAACGCCGAAAAGAATACGGTATGAAAAAGAACTACCGATTGTATATTTTATAGCGCGGGGGAAGGGGGGACTCTTTGTTTATTCTATCCAATTGTATAAGCCTAATGTCAGCTTCAGAAGAAAATAACGCGTGAACTACGGTTCACTAAGTGTTTCCCAGCTACATCTCAGCTAATAAACTATAAAACAATGAAGAGGTTCTTCAAGCACACCCAGGTGCAAGCCTGTCATTTTGACCAGCTGATTTGATTAGATGCATGAGTTTCTAATTAACTAAGTACATGATTTTAAAAGGTGCGTGTTTCGGCAGTTACTCATAACCTAATTGGTCGAAAAATGTACAGGATGTTTCCAATAGGCTTCGTGCGAAGACCTACTGTGAAACTAAGAAAATAGCCACCTACGCAAACTAAATGAGCGTGTGTTTTGGAAAACATAACTAGCCCAACAATCTACTCTACCAAACTAACTAGCCCAACAATCTACTCTACTGAGCGTGTGTTGCAGCTTTTCTACTATAGAATTGTGTCAGAATATGTACAAGGAATGTTCAATGATACCACGATTAAAAAATGAAAGCCGTTTACAACTCCCTCTAGCGCCGATTTAGAGCGCAGCTCTTGAGGAGGAGGAGGGCAAAGTACTGAAGGGAGGGTATACCCCTCCTCCCTCCTCCTAACTTCCTTATCCTACCTGCTACTCCTCCCTCCGAGCGGCATCGGCGTCACCGTCGGCGTAACCGTGAGGTCACGCGACCCTCGTGACCTCATGGGTCACTTGACCCCCTTGACGTCACGTGACCCCGCGAGGACGTTTCGGCATGGTGCCGAAACGTCACCATGCCAAAACGTCGCCGCGGTTACGCCGACGATGACGCCGCTCACGCAGGAAACGGGCGCCTAAGAGCTGCGCTCTAGAACAAAACAAACAAAATAATAATTCCCAAAGACATCCACCATAGACATAAATGGATGTGAAAGACCACTTCAGAAAAGAAAGATCCGTTAACTTTTCAATCATGTTAAATCTTGAGGTTTACTTGTGCTAAGTAATTTACAAGAAACATATTTATTTCAAAAGAACCACTCGATGCCTGGCTCGACGAAATCCAACACAACAGCATATTTGTTAGTTCTTCATCACTTCTCCATACTTGCCATCTGAGCAAATTTTAGAGCGCAGCTCTTAGGCGCCCGTTTCCGGCTTGAGCGGCGTCGCCGTCGGCGTAACCGTGCGTTGCATTATGGGACGCTTCCCATAATGACGTCACACGTGACGTCACGTGTGACGTCACGATGGTCACAAGAGTCGCGAGTGACGTCACTCGTAACAGCGTGTTGCATCATGGGACGTTTCCCCAAATGACGTCACAGGTGACGCCACGTGTGACGTCACGAGGGTCTCTAGGGTAACGAGTGATGTCACGAGTGACGTCACGAAGGCCACTCGTGAAGGTGGTGACCTTCACTCGTGAAAATTTTCACGAGGCCTTCACGAGTGACGTCACAAGGGTCACGAGAGACGTCACAAGGGAGGAGGGAGCGAGGGGAGGGAGGCAGGGGAGGAACGGGGAAGGAGGAAGGAAGGATGAGGGGAGAAGAATGTGAAGAGGAGGGTGGATTAGGCTGAGTGGGAGGGGGAGAAAGAGGAGGACAGGAGTAGAAGGAGAGGATAAGGGGAGGGGGAGGAGGAGGAGGAGGAGAGGGTACGGAGCAGGAGGAGGGGCGTACCCTCGCCTCCTCCTCCTCAAGGGCTGCGCTCTGATTCGGCATTGCAGGGAGTTGTAAACGTCTTTCATTTTTTTCCCTTTCAACTTTCTGAAGAAAACATCATCTCTGAGGAGAATGCCACGGCACTGTAGTGAACGATTTAGCTCGTCGACTTCGGAGTCTCACCTACCTTTTATATAAACGACTTTTACATAAATGCATTGTCATAGAGAAGGACCCTGACTGGCAGATTTTGTAAGGTGCTTCTTCTTAATGTCTTCGAGTAAAATGGTAACGACGAAAGATTCATATTTGACCGCATCGAAAATTGGCAGCGCCCTCATCGTCTTTTCAACACATTACAGAAACACGACCTAAGGTGGATGAAAATAATACCCATGAATAAAGAAAAAAGAAGGTCATGGAAATGGTGGTTTAACGTTTTGTGATTTCAGACAGCAAAGCGGACAGGACGATAACAAAACAGGGTATGTATACCGACTCTGTAACGTGTTCGTTCTGCACTCACAACGGTAAGCGAGAAGGTATCTCTACCGTTCCGGGATGTACCGAGCGGCGAGCGTACGAGTCTACAAGAGCGTATTTTACGGTGGTCCAGCCCCGCAATCCCCTGCGCGGCGAACTTTTTGAATAAAATATAGCTTGGACATGTCTCGTTGAGAAGTGTCAAATTGGCTTTGGAAAACTTTGATTATTTTTCTCGAGTCAGTATTCTGGGCACCCATCGGCACTACTCACTTTAGACATGTATTTATTTTTTAGAAACTATGTTGAAAGCGGTGTTCAGTTTTATTTTCAATTAATCAGTTAAATGATACACCCTCAAGTGAGAGTCTTCCAATATTTCTTTCTCGGCTCCACGTAGCGGATTTTCTAGTCACAGTTTTTTTAACAGAGCGTGGTCATCTTTAGTCGTCCTAATGACTACCTTGCCTCAGTTTTAACTTCAATATTTTACCAGCACGTAGACGGGGAAAATGTTCATATAATCAATAGCGATGGATTCAGAAATATTAAGCGGTCTGTAGGGATGTCACACCAAGTGGCTACTACAGCTCTTTGTGACCTGGCCGACTTCGGTACAGCGTGTACCAATCGTTTGGCGAAGAACCCGAAAAGAACGAAATGCGAGATGTTTTAACACAGAATTTGCTCGAGGGCTGGGATTTCCTAGGGGAAGTGTGACGAAACGCCACGGAAACCGTTACAAAACTTACTCCAGCGGAAAATCTGTACAGAAGAGTGGTAAATTTAGAAAGAGAGAGGAAATTCTACCAGCGCCACAAAGGAAGCTAAACCCACGACCCCATGATTGTGAGCTCGCCATTTTACCACTGCGCGAAGGAGAAACTTTGGTTGTTTTACTTATTAACCGCGCTAAGGAGACTGGCGAAAGCGATTACAGTGATGTACCCAAAAGGGCGGGAAGCGTGTGCGTCGTAACTTGCGTAACCTACTTTCGCCATTACGAGGGAGGGTTTGTAATCAATACGGAAAGCAACTGAGGGAAAGGCGGAGATGAGAGCGCGCGGGGAGGTCGAGGCGTTGAGCCAATCGAGTTCTGGTTGAAATGATTAGGTGGGCCTCGACCCATTGTTCGAGCGCAAACACCGGCGTCCGGCGTTCGCCGTTCGCGTTCAAACAGTGAGTAGACACAAAGGCTTTGCATCTTCCCACCATAATCGTGTGCTCTGACGTCCCCCCCCCCCCCGTCTTACTCTCTCTCTCCCTTTCTTTCTGAGTTTCTAACCGTATGGTAAGAAACAAGAAGTACAGGACGTGACCACCATCGCATAAAAATTGACAGAGTTTGGAATAAAATAACACGCTTTAACCGAACAAAAAGGAAACTGCAATGTCCACCACAAACTCCAAAGAATGCCACGGAAATACATCTAGTTCATACCGACTACATATCCGCAGAACCAAAATGTTTTTTTTTGTTTTTTTATGACCGTCCGGTCTTTGGTTGTTACATACACGTTAGTATTTCCACTTTCGTAAGCCTTCTCTCTCTCCTCTCTCTCTCTCTCTCTCTCGATGTTTTTTTATACACGGGAATTGGTATTATATATTTATATATTTTTAAAAGCACACCAAGCAACATTGGCGGTCACCATTTCTTGGACTCGAAGCGTGTGACTGGATCTGACTCCGTGCCGAACGCTGACCCAGCCTTTGTGTACAATCCATGCTCAGATCACGTGATCAGACAATGGCGGACTCGAATAATTGGCAGGGCAGCTTGTAGCTGGTGCGCGCACGTTTGAAAAAGGGTCTATTCTTGGTCAAGCCTCGTGGGTGTCGAGAGCAGGAGAATAATTTAGATAAAAAAAGAGCAAGAAAATATATGAAGAAGAAACTACCGGATGTGCACAAGAAGGGTCTCTACCAACGGTAGGCGATTGCGCGTTTGCTTACGAGCGAATTAAACTTGTCTTCCTCTTTTGTGGCATACTTAGAGATTAGACGATACCGCAAGTTTCTAAATATGATCTCAGCGCCAGAAGAGCAGTATAAACCAACATGCATCATTAAAAAAAAGCAACATAAACCGAGGCGTATTTATTTTCCCCTAATTAAGGGGGTGATGCAATACCGCTTAAGATTATTAATTTGACATTCGTAACCTATTAAATACGCGTTAGTTTGTTTCTCCTCGCAATGGCCGTCGCAACAAAATATCGAGCAAAGCGAGCAGCACTTACCCCTCAACTCGCAGCCAGAACAAGCGGCCATGTGATCAAGAGCCTATCACATGCCGCAATGTTTATCGTAGCCAAGTGCCGGGGTTGGCAATGGACAGGGCACGCGCTGAGTCCAGCAGAGTATCAGAATAAGGAACCTCTACCCTTTGGGTGCCCCAAAAGCAGCTTGGGACGTCGCACTGCGGTATGCGCTATGCGACGACACCCCAAGCTGCTTGGGAGGGTGTCCCCCTATTCTTAAACACCCTATTAGAGAGTTTTAGTAGATCGTTCCGATGACTCCGATAACCATACCCGATACTCTGCCTCCACCGTTGCGCTTACATATATAGTATCGTTATCGGGGGTATCGGAGGTATCGGAACGATCTACTAAAACTCTCTATTGTTGAAGTTTGGCTATTACCGTTATCGCAGCGATCGGGCACGAGCCACTACCCGAATGCATGTCGAGGCAATGATTGCAGCGAGCTCAAATTGATGCTCACGCAGCGCTCGAGTCCACTATATAAGCCGTATTAAAATATTGAATCCGCGCGGGTCGCACAGTTCGACGAAAAAATCATGGGATCGCAATGTTGACAACGACGACAGTGCGATCCCCACAACGTCGTCATCAAGAGTTTGCAAAGGAACGGTCGAAAGAAAGCGTTCACTTTTGTCCTTAAAACAACGCGGCGACAAAACAAAACAAAACATAAAATCTTTCTGTTTATTGGTTTTGTGCGGGAGTACACTTGGGTAGCACTAGTGCCAGTAAGCTTGTGTAGAGCGAGAAACATTCCTACCTAATATTATTACAAGGCCCCTTTAAAAGCACGTACATAAAGTTACACCTGATTCTACGAGTGTGTCAGATCCTGTGTGAGAGGGGGCGTTCCTGCTCGTTTCTGTTTTTCGGGTCCTGCCCTCTGCAACTTTACGCCTTCTCACCACACATTCCATTGATCTTCACCCGACACAGAGCCTCCTTCCCCTTTGCCACTCTGTCAACTCTTGGGACAATCACAATATCCAAGCTCCTCATTGCACTGAACGGCGTATCCCAAAGCAACGACGTACAAAGTCACGTTAAAGATTTCGTTAACTCCCTTCATAACAGCCCCCATACTTCTCCCACGACAAGTGCTCCCCATAGGGAAATACAGGCACACACACACAGGGGAAACGACACCCTCTTCGGCACTTTTTTCGTTTTATGGGCAGCCTCCGCGGGATATAAGTGGGATTTTCTCCGGTCCCTTGTCGATCGTTCGGTTGACGTGCTACAGCAGAAAGAAAGAAAACAACAACAACAAGGAGCTTATCTGAGATGTCATTCGATTGCTGCTTCCCACGACGTGCCCGAAGCAGCCAGAGCGACCGATTGGGGGACGAGTGGCTAAAGTTGATCGTATACATTTATTTACGCCCGGCCGGGCAGTCTCCGCTCTCTCTCTGGAGTGTCTCTCACGTCGCTCTCTTTACGCAGCCTGAACCACTCGAGGCCGTGCCGCGTTATTGGGTTCGTACGGGGTTAACGTCTCCAGTGGAAACGCGCAACGGGCGATAGGAGCCCATAGACAGGTCGTAGAGAAGAGGATTAATTTGCTCGCCTATCTGGGGATTGTTGCGTGCCTTTCGGGGATTATGGGGATCCAGATAACTGTGCACGTGGTAGCCTATGAACTGATGAGAAGGAAAGAGTTATTTTTGTGCGATGTTTCCTATTGGTGAGTGATATGCGCATATAGTAGTAGGCAATGAGGGGGCATAAGTATCTTTGTGGAATTCACGGCGCAATTCTAATGAAAATCTTCACACTCAAGTTGTGGACGGTGCAACGGGAGTGACATTAGATGCGTGACGTTTACGACAGAGTTTAAACTTTCAGGAGTTTGTCACCGGGCAATACATTGAACCTGAAAATGAAAATTATTGGGAAACGGCGACACTTCTAGAAGCTAGAGCACATACCTAGATCATGAAAGAACTTCGAAGGTCAGCCAAATATTATGCTAAAATGTGGGGAAGGAAAGGGGTGTAGGAGGACGACTTCAACTTGATTCACAGGGCATAAACGAATAGTGTTAATTCACTGGGATTGTCGAATTAGCATTCGAATAAACGTTTGAAAAGGGTCATTAATTTTGTTTGTAATATATGTGTTTTTGACTTGTTTCTGTTATAAACTAAACGTCAGTTAGCAGGGAAAGAATCTGGAAGCATGTAGAGTGCAATTCCAAATATAAAAAAGACAACGGTGTGGAAAGCGCCAAATTTTCGGCTTCATCCTTTTATTGCTTGATCGTTATTACAAACACGTTACTTACCTGACTTGGCTTTTTAATATTTATTGAAATGACAGTAACTATTTCTCACTACTGTGAAAGCAAAAGTGCTCCTTTCTTCTTGTTAGGTTGGTTTTTACAGAACCAAATAAAGTATTCTATCATGAAACGGGCACGCGGTTAACTGCGAGCAAACTATACTTCGTTTCAGCTTCCGTCCGAGCGCAGCCAAAGCTACGTGTGGCCGGCGCCAATCACACGCCGGCAATAGGTCACGCGATCTCGCCTGCACTTTTGTATCACTCCGCTGCGCCGCTGGTCGTCCGCGCCGCCCGCGCTCGCCGGGTATTTCGTCTGCTACGGGTGTATCAACGGTATCGTCTGCTACAGGTTTAAAAGTGCCCTTTCACGTTCAAAAATTTAGTCACAGGGGATGTCAGTACGTAAGCTGGTCGCTGGCGTCTGCGTCCGAGCTTTCCACCTGTTCGGCATAGTTTCGAGATGTAAGTACACGTTGGAAGGTTCTCGATGACCCGGCCGTTGATGTTTCCTTGTATTGTCTGGATATACCAGGGCTCGAGGCGCAGTCCTTTCCACCAGCTTTTCGGCGTTCGATGTCATCGGCAGGTAAAGGGGCGCCCTGATTTCGCCGTGTATTAATGAATTGTAGTGGCCTGGACGCTTTTTTTTTTGTTGTTGTTGTTTTGTTTACAACGCATTTGCGGTACGACGCGGCCGGAGTCTCCTGCCGAATTTGAAAGTATGCATTCATCCCGACCTCTCGCGCCTGACGCCCAAACGTGCCTTTGCGAAAGGACATTATGAAGCGACTCGGTGAGGAAAGCAGCGAAGCACATGATTCGGCCATTACGGGAACGGGAAATCGCCGAAATCACACAGAAAAACCTAGCGCTGCAGCCGTGTTGCCAGCGGATGTACGTGTTTTCACCAAACCGCATGCATTTACATATATTAATAAGAACATAAACTTCCGATATTTAATTGCTTTAGTTGCAAATCATTCTCAGCAGTACACATCTGGAATATTGTGCAATGTTTACGCACAAAACAGTTATTAAAACAAAAAAATATTTTGCGGACTACTTTGTAGTGCGTAGGAATGCTCTCATCGAAGTTGCGAACCGTCCCTCAGCCTTTGGCTGCGCTCGGACGGAAGCTGAAACGAAGTATAGTAGAATCCCACTGCTTTTACACTAAACGCGCCCTTGAAACAAAGGAAGAATATATTGCCAACTTTAAAGTTTATATATATAAAATCAAAAATCTATATTGAGCATTAGCGGGGTACGGAACGAAATGCTTGCTCTTATATCTTCGTTTACCCAGAAACTACGTTGTGTCAGCAACTTAGAAACACCAGTATTTTGGTCGTAAACTTACGAAGACTAATCTTCGAACGAATCACATGACTTCGCAATAAGAATTGGTAGTAGGGAGGCCGATGTAGTTATGACGCTGAATGCCTCTCGTTTTAGCTCCACTCATAGAAGTACAGCGGAAATATGTAGATAACTCGGGAATGAACAGAATCGCGAAGCTTCCAGAGTGCTTCCGCAACGTGCTTTCTCCACCATCAAGATCGCCGTTCTTAGCAGACGATAGGTAGGAGCTCGAACTTAGGATGCGGGGACCTCTGCCATGCCAATCATAACCCCCTGCCCTGCCCCCCCTCCCCCCCGGGATGCGCTGTGAATAACGCGCTCAAATACGGCGCCCAAGGAATACCTTACATGCATAGCTTGCAGGTGTCCTCATTGCTGGATACTGGTGATTATTTCTACTTACTTGTTCCCTCGGGCTACTACCGTCTGCGGTGTGAAACTATAGGGCCGCCCACACTATCGAGAAAACGCGCGTGGCACGCCGATCGCGGTGAATGTCACGTGACAGCACAGGAGGCCTCGCGCACACTTGAAGCATTCAAGCGAACGCATGATTTCACGCGCTCAACCGATTTTGCGGAACGCGTCTTCAACGCGATCGGCGCGCCGCGCGCGTTTTCTCGCTAGTGTGGGCGGCCCTTAACACGGTGAACCGAACGCTTGCGGCACATAAAATACCGGCATGGACGCGAATGACGTATGGCAAGCTATAGACAATTCCAAGCGGGTAGCCTTGCAAGCAGGGCACCTGGTTGCCGCCATGCCTCTGGTCGTGCTGGCAAGTGCATGCATTTACAAGCTTGTCAATGCTACCTTCACGCGCACACTGCACATGCTTGCACGCATGAGGCACCCGTGAGGCGCCATGCTTGGAACTGTTTACACGTATAACACGTTTTCCGCAAGGGCGCAGCCATCTTGAATGTCGTCACTTCTGGCATGCGGCAAAACATCGTTTTGATCTCTCCACGCCGTTGGAAGGTGTTTACGAAAAATGCGTGATTGTCGCACCTACTAGTTTTGCCTCACCTATATTTTCTCGCATATTCTAGGTTGAAATATTTTATTATTTTTTCGTCCCGCGTACCAGGTGCGGAACCCACGTGACTGAGAACGACAGGGCACAGAAAACGTCTATGCGGAGAGCATGTCGTCTGCTTCTTTTGCAGGAATTGGGGTGACGTCAGAACGACGCCGAGCTCTGATTGGCTTAGATTGAAAGGATAGTGGGTAGACCTCAATGCTATAGATGCCTTGAGGTCTACCCACTATTTTTTTTTCTAATCAGCCAATAAGAGCTCGGCGTTCTGACAACATCGCAACCCCTGTGCAAGAAGCAGACGAATTTGCGCTCCGCATAGGCCATAGGGCGTACAGTCCTCGGATATTACTGTACTTCCTTTTAAGTTCAGACGCAGCCGATGCTACAAGCGCCAGCATGTGGCCCTGAACAGTGCATGCACTGCACGAGCGCGCGTGCTTGGCAGGGACGCTGAAGGCACGAAGCTCGCCCTTGTAGCTTCTGCTACGCTCACACTTAAAGTGAAACGGAGGAGAGTAGGCGAGATTTTCACGCATCAACGCCACCAAGCATCAATGCTTGCTACTGCAGTACCCTTGGCCATGCAGAGGCCCTTGACGTCACAAGCGCGATACATAATGCGCTTCTCGCTGGCCGATTTGGAAGCGAGAGATAGAGATCTCGCGGCGACGTCATTTCGTTACCGTACCCCCTTCAAGTCATCAGTTTAAAGAAAGTCCTTAAAATGTCGTGGTACAGCATGGTAAAAATATATCGATACATAAAAGTTATACATTGTTCCAATACATTGAAGCACGATTCCAACTGCAGTTTAAAAAGTTATAAAATTTGTTCTGAAAAAAGTACAAATTCCAAAGTGTATTTGTGTTGTTACCTAGTATTTTTTTCTCCCTTTCTTTATGGTGTATTTCGGCATTTAAAGTGATTTACTAATATAATTTTCACCCCGTGATCGTCCTGCTTGTGTGCAAGTTTAGGCTGACTCATACTCTTGCGTTCGACTGCGGTCGACTGCGAACAAGGGCTGCTCCGACCTAGAGGCCCGCAGTGAAATAGAAGAAGAGACGGAAGAGGCCCACCACTGCACGACGCTCGTGCCACATGCAGCCCATGGCAACAAATGACGGCAATGCACTGAAATAAGCGGCCCGTGGAAGCTGATGGCGGCGAAGCACTCGCGTCTGACACGCGTCTTGCGCGTTTCCACAACAATGGCTGGCGGTAAGAAACGCCAAGCGTGTATTTTATTTATGGACTCTGGTGAAATAGAAGAAGTGGCAGAAGAGGCCGACGTTCGCGAACGGCGACGGAGGTGAGGAGACCTCTGAGGAAGAAATTATCCATGGTGATATAATGGGGAAGGAGAGCCGACATAATCAGAAGAAGCGGATAGGCGGGCCCCCTGATTCGGGCGCCATCTATCCGCCTTTAAAAAAGCGCTAAGCGCGGCGAACATATTCTGGACCCTCCGTCGGATCGAGTGGTATAACCTACGTGTGTTTCTCGCAACGTTCTGTGCGACCTGGGCAACACGGTGATACGACAGCAACAAGAAAATCACAGGGATATTTGTTCAATGGCGCAAACTGCCGACGATATGTAAACCCGGAAGCCGCAAGGAACGAGCAGAAATCGCGAAAGTACCCCTTCCGTTTAGTTTAGTATTTTCCCGCTAGGTGCTGTCTGTTTTGGTAACTGTGGCTTAGCGTAACCGCAGTGAAGTGCGCCCGTGTAACTATAGGTTATAAAAGAACGAGGCGCGGCTAAAACGACAATCCTAAGCAAACACGGGTGCCCCCCTTTTTTTTAACGTGAAACGTTCTTTGGTTAGTTGCTCTGGACTTCGTGAAGCCACATTTTGTGAAGCCACATTTCGCAAAGCTGTGGCCTGCGATTTCCCATAGTGGAACGCGCGCATTGTTGCATTATGGGACGTCACAGACCTACACACCAATTCAGTTACTCCGCCAAATTTAGCGGGGAAGTTGAATTGGTCTGTAGGTCACGGGGCATCAGGTCACGGGACGTCAGTTTCCCCGCTAAATTTCGCGGGAAAATTAACGTCCCGTGACCTACGCACCAATTCAGTTTACCCGCTAAACATAGCGGAGAAATTGAAGTCGCGTGACCTATACGGCAATTTAGTATGTCCTCTAAATTTAGCGGAAATATTAACGTCAGTGACCTAAACCCCAATTCAGTTTCCCCGCTAAATTTAGCGGGAAATTAACGTCAGATGATCTGATGTCACGTAATACTAGAACGTTGCACGTATGAAAAACAATTGCTCCCACAATTCGCCACACAATTTTTGTTCTCGGGACATACAGACATTGTTCGAATCAAAGGCACCCCCCCTTTTTTTTTCTCTCCGTTTCTTTGCCTCTCTTTCCACTTTCTATTTCGCCTGTACTTCTAGAAATTTTGTTTGGACAAAACAAAAAGTAAATCAAATAAAAGAAAAACGCGAAAACTTTGAACCCGATGCGGACAGGCACTTAAATTTCGGTGCAACGTGGGGCAGAAGTGCTCAATAAAATTGGCTTGTAAATATGTTTTGACAAAAAATGTATAAAAAGCTGTAACAATATTTTAGATTGTGTTTGCCTTCCTGGGTATTTTTGAGATTCTGTTTCCTTTTCTGACAGCCTGACACTAAGGAAATAGAACATAAAAAAACAATGAGCAAGAAGTTTGATGTCAGGCTCCAACCAATGTTCAACAAAACGAATCCGTAAATCGAAAATGATATCAACACTAGATAACCATTCTTTAATATATTCGAAAGACGAGAACATTTATTTTAATCTAAACCCCGAGACAGGGAAAAATAAAATAACGGACAAGACGACACTATATCTCAAACGCAGCCGAGTTTATACGCAAGAAACGATACAGTATCTTCAATAGAAGCATGTTTTTTGTTACTGTTCATTAATTTTTTTCGTCTTGCGAAACTAGGGCAAAATGGTTTTGCATGTTTAGATATTCTTTTTCTTCGGTTTTTCCGTGAAAGACTTTCCGCTCTGAACTTGATACATGAGGGTAAGAATACGAAATTGCAATTTCCGCTTCGAAATTAAAAACAAGAAAAAAAAGAAGAAAAAAAAGAGAAACCGTGGTCTGCTTTTTTAATTTTTTTCCTTCCGTCGGGCGAAAACCTTGCTTATTTCATTGTAAGTTTATAACCAGCCGGGTTTGAACCGGTGCCTGGGGCGTCGTGACCGAATGTGGTGGCTTGGACCAACAAAACATTAAACAGTCAAGGCATGTGTGTGACCAGCTTCTGCTACCAGAGGTCGGCATTTTTGTTTAAACTCTTTCACAGCCAGTTCTAAATAAAATAAAAAGTTAAAACTCACTCACCCTCACCCTTACGGTCGCACTCACCTTGAAGCCCTTACTCATGAACTCATGAACTCACCGAACTCACGCCCCTCATCGAACTCATGAACTCATGAATCGCGCCCTTCACGAAACTCAGCAATCTCACGAACTCATCGAACTCACGGCCTTCACACAACCTCAAACTGATGATTTTCAGGCTTACAAACTCACTCACCATCACGCCTGATCGGAGAGGGTGAGTGAGGTGAGTGCCGGAAAGGAGTGAGTTTTGACGACGTATGTCTACTACATCAACATAACGTCGACACACAGTGATGGCGCCAACTCGGTGATTGGGCGCGGGCCCAACACCGGGCCCAACACCGGAGCGCACCTCGGCGCATCGACTGAACGCTAGGCACAGTCGAACACTGACGCAGGCCGTGTGATCCGATCTGCGTCTGCGGCCGATCGCACTCTGATGACCTGAACTTTTTAGTGTAGGGGCTTGGAAACAATTAGGTGGTGTCACTTGGACATGATCACGCGTTTTCAACTGAACGAAGTTCGCGTAACGGAAACCACCAAATTGTAAAAAAGTGTTTTGGGCACAGTTAATTAACTCGTAGTTCCGATACAATTACTTCCCTTTAAAAGATGTTTCAATTAAATTACCCGAATATTTCATACCGGAAGTAATTGTTTGCTACTTCAAAAAGCAACCGTTCCCTTTCCATTCATTTTCGCACCCGAACCGTTGTTTTATTTTCAAAGTATAATCTACTAAAGGCAACACGTCATGGTTATAGCTAGCTTTGTTTGGAAAGGACGTTGACAAAAATTACTTTTAAAAAAGTTAAAATTTTTTTTATTTAGAATATTGTAGGACAAGAGCTATCCTTACATCAATTAAGGTTCACTTCCCAAGGCGGCCATCTTTAAATGACAGCAAAACCATTATTAAAAATAATAATAATTTATGCAAATGTGGTTCTTTCAACAAACTTTTCATATATTTCATTCTAAGAGCTATAGCAAAAAAAAAATTCGTTTTATAGTTTTTTTGAAACTAAGTCGAAATCTTGCATTTATGAATAAAAAGGTGTAACTAAATAAACTGCTTTAATTCAACGGATTTCCTCACACTCATATCGATATAACTGGCACTGGTAATGCCGACAGACTAGCCAACTTGGTACGTAATTCGTCTCGAAAACTCACAGGCCATACCGATTTCTAGTAAATAGCTCCGGATAGTAAGGCAGCACTATGAAGGCATCGGTCAACTCATATAGGACGCACTTAAGTCGTGCTTACGTCAAACTACGACAAATCACTCTTCCAAGGGAACTACGTCGGCGTAGTGTCTCCACCCACGCATTTCAGACAAAGCACTGCATCATGACGATCCAATTTGTCCCCCTTGAGGGGACGACGAAACCGTCCCTTATATTCGTTTCAACCTCCAAGAAAACGTGGTCAACGTTTGCAGTATGTTTTTAAAGCGACAGCTTTATATCGAAACCTTGAACGGGCCTTGCATGCTCCTGAAGGTTTCTAATCGAACGTCGAGGGAAAAACGAAGGAGGAGAGAAAAAGAGACACACGCTGCTGCTTTTCTCCCCTCCTTCGTTTTCCCCTCTACGTTCCGTTAGAAACCTTTAGGAGCATGTCAAACCAACCAGCTCTACTCCAGTCAGTCAGCACTTGCTTGCTTGTGTTGGTGTTGGTAGCACCGTAGCAAGGCCGTGGGAAAGAGTGCCAGGAACGGAGCGCAACCGTTGCTTCTTTGACGTCATAGCGCTCGCGACCAATGGCGTTGCGCCAGGCAAAGTGGGGGAGCAGGTACGCGGTGCACTAACACTCTCCTTTCTCCCCTTCGATTGCGTAAGAACGAGGGCTGCGTAATGGGGTAGGAACAGCGTATTAGTAAAATATTCTAGCATGCGCGGAGGGGTTTGAGAGTGGTGCTCGTTAAAGACATGTGCTATCACACCGTTATTGTATTGGACGGAATGCCTAAAACAGGCGGTTTTTTACGAACTTTGTAAGAATAAGATTAAGACGGCGAGTAGTCCTTTCTTAATACTGTTAACTTTCGAGAAGACGACGACCACCGTGTTTTTTTCTAAACCTGCTCAGAGTGGGATGTCAATAATGACAAGGAAAGACACGTTTCTCGAGTGAATCTGTTCACTGACTGATATAAGTTTACTACTTCTCCGAGATTTACTGTTGCGATTAGCAGTCGACCCGTAACGTGTGGGAAGTGTCAGGAAGTTCTTTAAATACAATATACTTAAATTGCTACTTGATGTAGGTTTAGGAAATTTGTACCTTACTTGAAGTATATTGTCTGGCTATGTACTTGTACTTACTTAAAGTATTCTTTGCTGGTACTTTCCGAGGAAAGTACGACCCTCGACTTCAAAGACAATTCCCCAAATTTGGTCGTATAAAAGTTTTACAAAACAGTTATGCTTTCTACGCTGTGAAGAAATACTGGAAGGGATATTCTACTCTCGGCAAAACGAAAGCAGACAATACATCACTACGTCTGTACTGGGGTCGGCTTTCCCTCAACATTTCGAACTCTTGCTACTTCTCGCTCGGTCAGCGCAAGCGAGGAGGCTCTAGATATACACCAACTCATGTTTACAAACAAACCGGAGCGCCCGGAGCGCCCCTAGCGGACGCCACCGGCGCCGCGCATGCGCGATGGGGGTGTGGGCAAGAAGCTCGCCGTCGCCCATAAATACCCCATTGAAATGCGATGTTGTCGGCGTCAGTGTGAGTCCCCCTGCCCTTGTTCGCGTTCGAATTGTTTGTTCTACGTCTTCCTGGCGATGTCTGACTATCTTGAGCGGCGTCAGCCAAATTACCGAGGCTCGTTACACCGCAAAACTTCGCGTGAATAATGTGACATGTGGCGATTCATTCCGCGTGGACGCCGCAGAATGTACGCCAAAGCCTGATTCGTATACGATGAGATTTCGCTCCGAATTTTCAGTCGCGACGCCGCTCGGGCTGCAAAGCCTGAACCGTAGCTGAGATGGTCGACGTCGATACTGAAAATCGCAAGCAGAATCGGACCAACTGAATTAGGCATAACAAGTCGGTGATGGTCACTGGAAACAATGATCAACATCTCCTTGTATCTACTGTTTACATCGAGCCTGCTTACCAACCTTCAAATTTAAGTCTTTTGAGGCCTGCACTTACTCTTATCGCAAGTACCGGGCCAACATTTGGTCTACGGACCGTCGTCGTCTAAGATAGCAGACGACAAGCAGAAACATTTAAAAGAGCAGACGACAGTTCGAACAATCAGGCGGCCGTTTGAACTTGAAGACGCACTGAACGTAGTCCGCAGGTGGTCCGCACAACTTGACGGTTTTCTGGAGTTCATGTTGGAACAAAACACATAAATATGATGACCGCAAGTATCCGTGAATTCAACCCCAAGTGCATCCCGCCCAAGCAATCGTTGTCCGACGGCGTCAGCTTAGCCCTTTTCACGGCACATATCCAGATTCTCGGACGAACCGACCACGTGAAAACTGACCTTCAAACCTTTCTCGACACTTTTGATACGGCCCAGTCGGGGCGTTTTGACGAGAAGGCAGGCTTTTGTCTGGTTTCTTTCAAAACAACGCAGGAATACACGTCTGGCATGGGGACTTCTGCCCACAGCCCCTGACCGGAAGTGCGATCGACGCGCCACCACCGCGCCGTGACGTCACAGAGATGAGTTCGTGTATAAGGAGAGGACACTCCTCAATGAAAGGATTGCTTGCGGAAGCTATGGGGCTGACGTCATGCTCTCTCTTAGTACGTTTAACACCTTTGGCTGCAGCAAGCCGGTGCGAGCGGCGCCCAATTCAGAAATCAGAGGGACCTCTGAGTCTGGCGCCATTTCCAAAATAATTACTCTCTAGCCACTTGACTTCATCTAATACTTGCCGCCGTTTCAGAAAGTAACTGTTGCAACCCCGATTACCCCTGGGGCGACGCCTGCCATTACAAAAAATACACTGTATAGTGGAATGTAAGTGCATTATAAAATATCGTTTTAAAAATACTTGTACTTTATTTTGACAGTACACTGCATTTATAGTACTTTACTTTAAGCACATTGCGCCAGGCGTACTTAGTAGTTTACTTGAAGTACATAACTTGTAATTTACTAAGTACTTTACTTCAAGCACTTTTTAGATGAACCTTACCCAACATTACGTCTGGGCATGACCTGTTGGCAGCCGTCTCTTCCCGAAGCACTAACGGCCAGCGGACCGAACCCTGAAACTTTTTGTTCGAGTTTGAGTGGAGGCTGCCGACGCTGGATAGAGACGCAAGTCCCCAATTCGCGGATAAGCGAGCCCCAGCTGGAACAGAAACTTCGCAAAATGGGGTCGTCGAGGAGTTCCCGGGATGCAGCAGCCTCCCGAGTCTTAAAAACTAATTAGCAGCGAGAGCTCGAGGAAATATACAAAAAAGGAGGATTTTTTATGTTGGGAAATTTTTGGAACTAGCTACCATTGGATACTGGAGGTTAGTTTGGAGATGCCTATCCTGGGGACCTGCGGAATAGGCGACGTTAAGAGACGACTCTTGAGGAGAGCTGGAAATTAATCCACACGTTCGTAACTACCTAAATTAGTCGTTTTTGCGCTTACGTTTTTCTGCTTGCATCTACCTCCGTCTGTCTTGGTCTCGTATCGATCTACCATGGAGATAGCTTCTACGAACCTGGTCTGCGAGAGTATGCTTCTCTCAGTTCTATCATTGCACTTTATCCTCTCTATCTCTCTCTCTCTATCTTTCTCTGCTATTACTTTCCTCCATTCTTTCATTTTACCTTCCCTCGTTGTAGTTTAATCTGTTAATCTTAGATCGTTCTTTTTCTTCTTTTTTTTTGGGGGGGGGGGGGGTAAAGGCATTTAAAAATATTAAGCCATAACAACCCTTCTGTTTCTTCTGCTCCGAGTGCATTAAGAGAGTTTCCATTCCTGTCCCCGGTGGAGTTCATGAAGGATGCGACTGCCTTTAGTGAATTAAGTATATTTTATTTTATTCGCAGACTATTCATTAAGCAGATGAAAAGAAAAGAACGCACTAAATCTCAATCTTTTACATTTTTTCACGAAGCTAAGGCAGAAACTGTCTAAATGGTTTTGCGTTGCGCGTTTTGTTTCTTGCGTTTCAAGTTCAACAAAGTTTATTAGGTTTGTAAAGCCACGCCCAGACCGCTTCTGGGCTGTCTCTCTTGCTCAATGTCTTTATTGTTCTTCGCTTTAAAAACAAATAGCAATATTTTTGCGATGTCTCCCTGTGAAAGTTAGTTCTTTCTGCTTTGACACCTGGGTTTAAAAAAGCTAGGTCAATCCGTTTCTTTTCGTTTCAGTAGAAGAACTGGAAACGTTAATTGCAAGCTTCTTTCGTCCAATGAAAAGACATAAAAAAGGGTGGGTTCGATCCCCACACCTGCCCATTTTGGTTTGGATCAGCATCGTACCGTCGTGTGATGGAGCATTATTACGGCGTGATGCACGTTGAAGATCCCAAAGTAGCAAAGGTACTGCACTGGAAAAATGCATTATCTACGCCGGTGTGACCAGACGCCCATTGAGGCTGACTAACCTCCTGCCGTCTAAACATACACACCACAGAATTGTTAAAAGAGACGCGCTATATGTGCCAGGTATTATTATTTAGGAGAATTTAGATTTGACAGATTGTACCTGCGGCAAAATTATCGTTATTTTTGAATCATGTGAACTTATAAACTTTTTGTACGTAGCCTTAAATAATAATGTGCATAAATAAAAAAAAGAAACCTCTTGTATCGCAACATTTTGGAGACGTGTCAATCACAAGAACCAAAAGATTTTTCATCCAAATACGAAGTGGAACATTTAAGCTGGATACGTACATGGGACCGAACCCATCACCCGAATCCAATAACATGACGCATTTGAAACCGGACTTTTTTTTTTTTTTTTGCGGACGAAGAGTTTGATGCTTTGAACCCTGGCTGCGGCTCACCGTTTGCTCTTATCATCACACGTCAAGCTCTGCACAAGAAAAAAACGATACGGTGCTCGCAACCGTTGTTTTTAGGAGAGGAAACTTTATCGCTCGTGAGTGCTAGAAGAGACAACATTAGATCTTTTATTGTTTTGAACTTGCGAGTTCTCGCATCTTTTGCGTGCTTGTGGCGGTGGCCACCACTTCGAGCGATAATAAAATAATCGAAGCGACAATATTTTGCTTCTAGAAGTATATCAAAGCCACGGCGGGTCTTTTGGCGCTTGTTCATGTACCAGACTGTCCAGGAGAGTCATCAAGGTCGTTCGCAGCGTTAGCAAGACGCGCGCGCCTTGTGCTTTAGTTTCTTGTCCCGCGTAACCCGGGCCAGAAGTTTATCTTTACGACGACGGCGTCGTCAGTCGCCTACTTTCGAAGGGTCGTTGTTTTTATCTGCCGTCTCCAGGCGACGAGGGAGATGACAGAACCTCTAGCTGGGTTCCCGGGACCAAAAAGCAATTGTTTGCCTTGGTTGCTTTTTTTTTTCTTCTTTCTACGCACTTTATTATTGTTTTTTCTTTCCTCCGCGTCTTAGCAGGACGCACGGAATAATTGTAGCAAATATTTTGTTAAGGAGAATACATTCCACTTTGCCCATATAGACCAAATAGCGCGCTTACAGAGGAAAATCTTTCCTTATTGATGTGGGAAGCTCACGTACAGAGAGAGAGAGAACACATGCGCAGCGCGCTGTTCACGATATCGCGCAGTCGTGTGGCGTCGGGCTCTCGCCGGCGCGTCGAGACATCGGGTTCGCCAAGACAGCAAAGTCAAGGCAAAGTCAAATGTAAGGGTTTTACGTGCCCAACGAACGAAGGGCATCTGGCACCATTAGGTGAAGAACTGTGGATTAATTTCGACCTCCCGGGAATCTATCAACGTGCAACCGAAATCTCCCTTGCATGGCGTCTGCACCGCAGGAAGGCTCCGTCAGACTGGGGGCCTTGTCCGGGACTCGAAACTGCCGTCGGGGAATCCGCAGGTCGGCGCTCTGCCTCGGAGCCACCGAGACGGCTATCGCCAAGACAGCAGGCATTTCTCAACTAGCGATTATGAGTTCATGGCGACATATGGTGGCAACCGCTTCTAACTCAAAAGGGAAATCGCCAAGGATGCGACGCGTCCTGCCGTTCCAACAGCCCAATTGCCAACTTCCTTGGACATCAACGCCTCGGCGCACGCACTGAATTGAGAAATTCAACGGAACGACAACAAGCATCACAATGTTCCCCGGATGGCGGCAGTCATCCAATATAGATAAGCAGTGATCAAACTTTGGACGTGTATACCTTTTATTCCAGTTCCACGGATCCACTATTTTTCTTTTTTTTTTTTACATTTCATTTTATGGATGCAATGCATTGCAAATTTTTGATTTTCGTTACATAAAATATTGTGATGTCCCCGTAGAGCGTAATTGTCTGGGTGTCATATAACATGAGAATGGTGCATACACGGCGTCAGCTTTCTTGTAGTACGCTGTCAAGATGGTGACTTTAGTCAATACTATACTCCAGTCACCCCTAAACTGAGACTGCCGCCCGCCGGACCAATCGGTCATCTCCTTATCACCTGACCCGACTTTCTGCGCGTGGGTGTGGGCGGGAGCGTGATGACGTGGCGAGGGAGAGACGTATGGTCGGTCTAACGAGGACGTAGCTTCCACCGCAGTCTCAGCTTAGGGTGAATGTAGTATAGCCTATTTTTGATTATTCAGTATCCCTCCACAGCACGCTGAACGATCACATGGTTCCTATCCGTGCGCTCCAGCATGTAGCGTTCCCAGCGTTGCGAAAACTACGCTAGGCTGTACAACGTACCGCAAAACGTTGAAGCCAATTATGAAGTTGGTGGGCCAGGTTGTACTTGAATTGAAAACTATAATAATATTACTCATAAACCTCAACTACAAATATTTGGTGCAAAATTAAAAAAGACGCATAAGTAGAAAAAAAAACTACAAACAAATTAATATTTTAGTGAGACGCTATTTCCGCTATTAAGATGTTTCTATGCAGAGATTTCCAAAGGTCATGCTGTAAAAAGGAACGCTCTAGAACCTGTTGTTATGTGATATGTTGTTTTTAAATATATATTTACATAACAAAAACAAAAAAAGAACTTACGAGAGAATGTCATCTCTCTGGGGTATACTCTTTTCACAAAACCGATCAGTACAAATATGGGGGACAGTTGTTTTTAGGACATATTTTGTTTCCTGTCCTTAATTTACCGGAGCACCTCCATGTAGTTAGAAATAGATAAGTATTACAGATATGCATTCTAACACTCAAGTGATACTTTCTGAGGTTGAAGTCGCCTTTGGGCGCCGTGCTCTCGCGCAACGTCAGCGTCGATCAAAATAATGAACGGGCAATATTAACTTTTCCGTAAATGTGATGGCATTCGATCCAATGCTCCAAGCAACAAAGGACTTCAAAGCGCACACATTTGCTCGCTTTTTTGTACCTCGTGTAGCGTATCACTGCTATCGCATTCGGTGAATCTACAAATACATTGCCCAAGTGCGGTCATTACTTTCGTATTTATTTTGCCGGGGATGATATTTTACAGCGATAGCTGTTACGGGCTCTTCCCACCACCGGAAATGACGTCCGTTGTTGTAGTTGGCGATGTAGGGCGTCCATCACCGATATTGCGAAGAAATACTGAAGAAGATCGCCCCTCCCCTCGCGGGAATGGAGCCTGGGTTGGCTGAGCACGAAGCGGAGACGTTACCACTAAGCTGTACACCACAACTGGTTTTTCTTTTTTACATCTTGAGCTAAGCCACAGCGTTAATGAAGCGCTTTATAGTTTGGGTTTTTGTAGCACCCGATGCACACCGCCATAGAGCAGGTTATGACACTGCGCACGCTCTCCGAAAAATAAAATAAATACCAAAATGTTATTGTAGCCCTGTCCATTGCCTCCTCTATACTCACAAAGCCTGGCAGTTCAACGACGGAGCCATAGAGTGCCCGGTCGCAGATTTGGAGAGCGAGGATCTGGCAGCAGAGAACATTTCTCGGGGTACCTAGGGGTACCGGGCTTTAGGGGGACCTGGTATTCAGCGCACAGGTTTTGCAGTGGCGAGGGCCCGAAACATGGTTTCCAAACCCGACGAGAAAAAAAGCGGTAGCGCGAGGAACGCAAGGAGCACGAGCGGACATTCCATCGCTCGGGAGAAGTGCTTTTCGGCGTCTCGCCGCAGCGGGGCGGCCGTCACGTGGCTCTCCTCTCATCCGTTGTCTGCCACTCTACCTTTCCACTTTCGGCGGCCGAACTCGTGGCGATCTGCCAGGATTTGTCAGTATAGAGGAGGCCATGCACTCTCAATGCCAAGAGCTCGTGCCAGGACGCCGGAACAAGCAAAGAAACGAAAGCCGTAGGAACAAAAAAGTCTGATACCTATTTGGTTCCCAACGTTTTTTTTTTTTTCACGCACTTTACGGTGAGTGATCGCGAAGCCGATACCCAATGACTTCGTCGAGACTTGTCGCAGCTATCCCTCAGACTGTCCTGTGGATTAACGCAGGACTGCTCGATTTTTATTATTGAAATCAAAACGGTATACGGCTCCGCAGTGAAAATATTACGTCATCACTTAGTGTATATGCCCTCTCAGCGTGCACGCTGATATTCCAAGCAGGCTGCAAAGAAGCCTTTTACTGCGTGTTTACAATCGACAAACTACGACAAGGTGCATGAAATCACAGTGTAGGTCGACCGCGCGCAAGCTCGGTGATTTCAAAGCCGAGTCAAGGATGCGCTCGCAGTAGAGAGTTTATGAAAGGCAGTTGACCTACACGAGCCGCAAGCACGAGAAACTTTAACCCAGAAATATATAAGATGACGCAACACAGGAATGGCTCGTGGTGTGGGATGTCCAGAACGAGATAAAATAGCACAGAAAAACGATCGTCGGTTCTTCCTATTGCTCTTTCGCAACTGAAAGGCTCTCGTCATATCAATCAGTCTGGTGGGAGATCCTTATCTAAGACTTTATCGAAGGTGATAAACTTGAGGTTTGTTATCACTTAAAAAAAAATGCGATTCTTATAACTAATCACGAAAATTCGTGAGTTAAAAAAAAAAGAGCGAGAAAGTGCCGATACGGTTATCGCACTATGCGCTTCGCGCACTGAACAGTAGTGGATAGAAGATGGCCAGCTGAACGTCTCAACACAATTGACCGATCTTATGTTGAGCGCAGGTTTGCACGCTCCTTTTTGCAGGAGTTGTGGTCGCGTTTGAACACCGAGCTCTGATGGCTCTCATTGGAAGAATAGTGGGTAGACATCAAAGCAAGTTGCCGTGAGGTCTACCCACTGTCCTTCAATCAAAGCCAATGAGAGCTCGGCGTTCTGACGTCATCACAACCCCTGCAAAGGAAGCGCACGAACTTGCGTTCTGCGTTCGCCCTTTTTTGTTTGGCAACACACTCAGTGGCGCCATCTAATCGGTAGCCCTGGCATACTTCCGGTCCAGGTATATTTTCTAAATTTTTACACATCATTCTTTTATTATAAGAGTGAATTATGTGTAAGAGTGGCATAGGCCACCATTTTCCGAAAATAACGCGTAAATTTAATCTGGCAAATACTGCGAAATTTGCCGTCTAATTGGGAACCGGAAGTGTTTGAAAGCTATTTGCACACTGGCGCCCCCCGTTTAACTCACGCGAGAAGAGCGAATAGAGAGAAAACGATTCTCGCTTTGTAGAATGTTGGGCTATTTTGTTTTTCAGGACAGCATCGGTGAAAACTCGTTGTCACTTTATGTTATATATTCAGAGCGCTACCCCATGTTTCTTCTCGTTCTCTATTTTTTTCTATATAAATTAGTGTGAATGTGTTCAGTAACCTTAGTCAAAACGTTAAAAATGCATACAGAGTAGCGGTAAAATTAAAAAAAAGCACAGTCTCAAGCTACGCATCAGCCGACATTGTATTGCCAAGGCCGTGGCTTGGCTCTACAGCCGGGACAAGAAAAAATAAAATTCCGGTTTCCTTGCAGCAGGATTTTAATTAACTGCGGTAACAGCCGAGACACTGCGCACTACTACACATCGTATACACTGCTGTACGTTTAAGTGTAGCGGGCTTACACCCGCTAAGAATATCAGATGCTGTTCACGTGACAACATGACATCATCTGATACTCTGACATCACGTGGCACCTTGAGGTCATGTGACACTATATTCCCGCTAAATTTAGCACAAATATTTTACCGCTAAATTTAGCAAAAAGATTTATCCGCTAAATTTAGCTGAAAAATTATGACGTTATGCGAATCATGACGTGACGTGACACTGTGATTCCCTTCTAAATTTAGCGGAGAACCTCTTCTACTAAACTTAGCAGGTCACAATGTAAAGTACGTACACAAAATACACACGGGATCCGCTGCGAAACTCTTCCTATAACGGTGTAAGAAAAAAAACGTTTTCCATTGGTGTCTGGGGAGCGTCCAGCGTGCACTTGCCCCTCTGTTCGAAAGAGTCGAACGGTCGCAGTGTGTGTTTGAGCCGTCGTCGCAGTGCGCTCCTTGGCCGACCCGGAGGCAGCACGTGGAGAGGCAAGGTCGGCGTGCCGTTGCCGTGCCCGCTCTGTTGTCAGGCCTGCCAGCTGCGCGGTGTGTGCCTTTTGTTCTCCCGAGAAGGGCCGATAAAGGCATATCAGCGGGTGCCCAGCCACAGGAGCCGGAACAACCGGCCGTGTTTTGGCCCCGGCGAACTCGCACAGAGAAGAGCGCGCGGTAGTTTTGCAGCGACAGTGACGTACGGAATTTTTGTAAGACGTCGACGCTCTAGGGTCAGGTTTTCACTTCACACCATTATACCCGTTTAGATGGTAACTCGCAGTGTCCATATATTGTTTCGGGGCTGCCGGAAGAAAAGTCAAGAAAACTAATTTTAAAAAGAATCAACAGATTTCAAGATTGCGCCTGGTGGTCGTCTGTGAAGCTCCGTTGGATTGCCGCCAAGTCATCGTCCTCTTAGAAGCAGCGCCAGTAGCGGCAGAATAGCTCGCTCGTGGAGTTACTTAGTCCTGGATGTCACTTGGCAAAGAACTCTAACGAGACTACTACGTTCCATAGGTTAACTTCCACAGTGCTTTCGCAACGTGCATTCCAAACCATAAAGATCGCCGTTTTTTGCAGACGTTAGGTAGGAGCTTGATTGGAGGATATGAGGACCTCTGCGAAACCGACCATAGCCCCCTCCCCTTCCCCCCCCCCCCAATAAGGGTGTCCGCTGTGAACTACGCGTTCAGATTTGGCACCCGGAGAATACCTTATATGCATAGCTTGCAGGTGTCGCCATTGCTGGGTACTGGCGGTTCTTTCTATTTAGTGGTTCCTTCCAGGTGCGGTTGTGGACACTAACACGTTGAACCGAACGCTCGTGCCATATAAAATGCCGGCATCTCCGCGAATGAGCGTTACGGGAAATATGCTATAGGCTACAGTCCTCAGATATTAATACTTGGCGAGATTGTCACGCGTTTATGCCACCAAGCGGCAACACTCGCAACTACAGTACCCTTGGCCATAGCCTCCTCTATACGGACAAAGCCTGGCAGATCGCCACGACACGCGGCCGCCGGAAGTGAAAAGGTTGAGCGGCAGACAAGAGTCATGTAACGGCGCCTCGCTGCGGCGAGACGCCGAAACACACTTGTCCCGAGCGATGGAATGTCCGCTCGTGGTCCTCGCGTTCCTCGAGCTACCGCTTCTTTCCACTTCCACCGTGCTCGTCGGGTTTTAAAACCATGTTTCGGATCCTCGCCGCTGCAAAAGCTGTGTGCTGAATACCAGTCATCCGAGAAATGCTCTGTGCTACCAGATCCTCGCGCTCCAAATCTGCGACCCGGTTGTCTATGGCTCCGTCATCGAACTGCCAAGCTTTGTGAGTATAGAGGAGGCTATGCCTTGTCTGTGCAGGAGTCCTTGACGTCACGAGAGCGATACGCATTGCGCTTTTTGCAGCCGATTTTGAAGCGAGAAGCAAAGAGCTCGTGGCCACGTCATTTCATTTCCGAACCTCTTAATGCGGTATTCACGCGGGGAGAAATCCGCTGAGGGATGTGCGTGACATCGACAGTGGCTGCAATCATCTCCCTCAGATTCGTCATTCCAACTGACGAGGTGCTGGGGGAGGGATGTCAGCGCTTCGGTTCAATTTAGCGGTATTCACCCACGACACCACCGCAGACAAAATAAGGGGGTGTCTACGTCTAACAAAATAAATCTCATTAGAAAACTGATCTGCTGTTTATTTAGGATTGTTTGTACCATCCGAGCATTCTTCCGCTGCCCCCCCTCCCCTCCCCTTCCCGCGCCGTGGAGAAAACGTCACATCTTCGCATGGCAAAGGCCTGACGTTCTCGTCGAGTGATGCCTGCTGGGAAGAAATGCCAGGGATTTCTCCCGCTCGTGAAGACCGCTTTATGTGCCACATATACACGACCGTTCCAATATTTACAAGTCCTCAGCCCAGCACGCGGATGTTTGTCGCGTCAGAAAGCGAGCAAATAACGCGCCATACACACGAATAATGAAAATGGAACCGGCAGGGAGCCATTTTCTTTAAGGGTCTATAGTCTACGTTAGTACTACTAAATAAGCTACGCTTTAGAGTAACGACACTTACCCATCGTGTAGCTTAATATCATGGTTGCCAGTCATCTGAAGCTTTATTTGAAATCACAGGAAACGCATTTCCGTCCTCCCTAAATGTTTAAACAGTTCGCGACAAAGCAATGCAATTTTACATGAGCTTCCTACACCGAATCTAATGCTGAGGAAGTCGCACATTTGAATCATTACGATCGGCAATTGCGTCTGCTTTGCACAAGCACCAAAATGGCGGCGCCCACAACAATATCGGGGAACAGAGTGCCGATACTCTAAGAGTAGCTTATTTAGTGACTAGTCATAGCTTCCTCTATACTCAAAAAGCCTGGCAGTTCGATGACGGAGCCAGAGAGTGCCCGGTTGAAGATTTGGAGCGCGAGGATCTGGTAGCACAAAACATTTCTCGGGGAGCCTGTAATCAGCGCACAGCTTTCGCAGCGGCGAGGACCCGAAACATGGTTTTCAAACCCGATGAGAAAGGAAGCGGTAGCCCGAGGAACGCGAGCAGCACGAGCGGACATTCCACCGCTCGGGACAGTGTGTTTTGGCGTCTCGCCGCAGCGGGGCGCCCCTTACCTGACTCTTGTGTGCCGCTCTACCTTTTAGCTCTCGGCGGCCGCGTCTCGCGGCGATCTGCCAGGCTTTGCCAGTATAGAGGAGGCTATGCTCTAGTTTACGTCGCTTCTACCCTGAAGCTAGCTATATAAAGAAGTGCTGATAAAAAGTATAATTATATGCGAGGTGTGGCTATTAAATGAAGAAAGTGAAAAAGGTGAGTGACCTTGAAGCTTACTTAAGATAGACGAGAGAAGCTGGGACGAGACAAGACGATACGACATGACCTATGATAAGAACGAGCAATGTATCAACCTAAGCTTTCAAGTTAATTTGAAGAAATCGCCGAGTGAGTGTTTGAAGTTGCAGAAGGTGAGCAATGATACTGCGATGTAACGTGGGGGGGGGGGTTTAGCGGCACAAACGATTTTCCGAGAGACCAAAGACATTAAAGATAAAGAACGACCGGGTCGCCTTCTCACTTCAAGAACCGAACGAAACGTTGCAAAAACTAGTAAAATTGTCAAATTATGGCAGACGCGGCGCACGTTGTTAACGCTATTGTATAACAAAGTTAGTCAACATATTGAACATGCGCAAAGTATCTGCAAAACTGGTTCCTAAAAGGTTGTTCTGGAAAAAAATGACAGAAAACAAATTTTCCCTGGCTTTATGGAATGACTCACAGCGGGACCTCAGTTTACCCCCTCAACGAGCAGCCAGAACAGGCAGCCAAATGTTCTGGTGTCTATCATGTGCCGTCAAAGTTTACGACAGCTACGCGCTGGGGCTGGCAATGCACAGGACAGGTTCCGAATTGCAGACATTTTTTATGGCTTGCTTGAAACGATCCTCACACGTGACGCAGCGTAGATTGTTTTAGTACGATCTGGAAACAGAGGCAATCAATGCACTGGAAAACTACCATGCTACTAAAAATTAAAAATACAAATTGCACGAGATAAAGGATTCAACGACGGGGCTGCTGAAAAGGTTGATCCATTATGCCTAGCAGCACAGTTCCCAACAATTTGAAATGAGTATGCAACAGTGTATAAACGGAATGGAGACGGGATCATGGTAAAAGGGTAACAGTAAAGCGGTATTCACACGGGGGAGAAATCCCTTCTTTTGCTCCCAGGGATTCGCACCACGTGGTAACAACGTTACGATTTTGCGCGGAACAGCGCTGACGTAGACATCCCAGGGGGATGGGGGAGGTATAAGGTTTAAAATCGCCTGTCTCTGTCGTTTTTGTTATTTTCTGTCATCCCTGTATGTTTGCGCTGTTAATCCTTATACCTACCATGAACCAACTAGCCCAAAACAAAGTTTTAATGGGAAGGGGGAGCTTTTACTCGGGCAGCACCATCCTGCCTTGGCGTGGGATGCGATTGGCGGTATTTTGTTCGCGCATATGGTAACTTTAGAGATTTTGCTCAGCGAGATACCCTCGGTGACATCGGGATCGCTTAAAGCTTGACTTGCGTCGTTGCGCACGTCGTCCGAGGCACCCGAAGAAGTCTTCCACATTCATCAATGCCGTCTTCAAGCCGCTCCTCATGCAACTGGTTTTTGATTCCACGTCCTTTGTGTTGCATCAAACCGTTCAAGAGCATTTTTCTCTTAACAGGAGTTCAGCGTCTTCTGCATCTAACAGCGCGCACCGAGCCCTGTTCTCGTCAATGTGACCGCTAAGTGCGTTCGATAACACTGACATTCCTTTCGGCTCCCCGCCGTTCGTGTAAATGCTTCAGTCGGGGAGTATAGTCCCGCTGGTTCTGCTGGTCACTGATGTCACGCACATCCCTCTCCGAAAAACATCTTCGGCGAGAATACCCCTTTCAGTTCTAAGATATGGATAATATACTGAACGGTTGGCCACCGGTTTCGGGATTTAATAGCCGCACCTTGTGGACAGGCAGGATCTGTACGTCTAGCGGATTCTGAACGCCATCATACCAAAAGCTATAGAGCAGTGCCCTGCAATATCCCCCGAGCCTTCAGGACACAATTGAGAAGAATTTCTTCGGTGGAGGAGCGTCACAATGAAAGCCCGTACATGCAGTTTCATACACGGGATTAACACAAACTTCAAGACAGAAATTCTGGAAAGAAAGACGGGACGGAACATTTCGAAAGCGCTGAGAGAATCAATCAAACTTTTTTACACTCCGGTGGAAACCTTGCGAACGATAAAGGAGACGAATCGGGCGTTTTTCCATCACCCGTGAACTATACAGGGTGAAACAAGGAGACGGCAGGCTCTTTAAATCGACCGGAAAATTCGGTTTCTTAACCTATCGCGCTACGATTTTGTGCAGCGCTGCCCACAGATGGTGCATTTTTTTTGTAAAATTTGCAAAGAACGAACTTACCTGAGGAAAAAGTAAAGAAAGAAAAAGGCTTAGCTCCTATGGAAACGCAGAGACGCCACCGGTCTTCAAACAACACAGCGCCGTTTCGCACGGGAGACAAGAGATGGCGCAACGAACGCCGTCAACAAACGAGCATACGGCGCCGAGAGCCGGCACTTTAGCAGACGATCCTTTCGTCTCAAAAGCGGCTCGCGTTCCGCAGGCGGCGACAGTAGCAGAAACAAAAACAGGCGCGGTAACAACAAGGAACTGCAGTTCATTGTCTGCTAAACACGCCACCGGCTCTTGGTGTCGTCTGCTCGTTCGTTGGCGGCAGTTGGCGTCGCGACCGCTTGCGCCATCTCTTGTCTCCCGTGCGAAACGGCGCCGTGTTGTTTGCAGACCGGTGGCGTCTCTGCGTTTCCATAGGAGCTAAGCCTTTTTCTTTCTTTACTTTTTCCTCAGGTAAGTTCGCTCTTTGCAAATTTTACAAAAAAATGCACCATCTGTGGGCAACGCTGCACAAAGTCGTAGCGCGATAGGTTAAGAAACCGAATTTTCCGGTCGATCTAAAGAGCCTGCCGTCTCCTTGTTTCACCCTGTAGAGTATATACGCTAACGAACCCCCGACTGCGTCGTCGGTGGCCTGAGTCTACAGTCCGTTCGATTGCCGGATGATTTGAAAGATCCTTTACTCTTTGATCGCCGGATCCATGAGATTGGGACTGTTGATCCGTCTCCTAACGACGAAGTTTTCGACTTCTTCTGCGCATGCATGATGATTAATTAAGGAGAGACTGGACTGATCCGCGACTGACGAGTGCCCTTCGATTGAGCGAGGTTCAGACGGCAGGCGGGAACAAGATTTACTGCGCATTGGAAAAGAAGCTCATGTCCGGGGATTTTGTAGATTAGGGAGTCTTAAAATATGGGCCCCAATGCTTGGGGGGCCCCCATGCAGCTTACAGATCACCCCGGTTAAGCATATGGAATATATCTTATTTCTCCTGCTTAACGCACATCTTTCTATGCTTGCTAGCCGGAGTATTTCCCAGTGGAATGCAACTAGCTAAAGTAAGAGTCATATATTAAAAGGGTACTAATTATGACCTAGGTAATTACCGACCCAATTAAATACTATTGGTATTTTCTAAAAGTCTAGAAAAAGTATACTCCTTAGAATGACAACATTTGTGGATTAATCCGTAAAAATCGCTCTACCGAACTCGCTCTTTTAGTCCAGAAAGGACATATATTTCAAAATTTTGTGGATAACAAATTACTCTCGGTTTATACGTCAACTTCACTAAAGCATTTGACTATCTGAACCAGAATTTGCTAATCAGAAAATTAAATAAGAATGTATTTCGTGGCCAAGTGTCACTTCTTTTAAATTTGTCTTCCAGCAGACAATATGTAGATAAAAATGGTCAATCATTTGAAATAAAACCGATTAAATCCGGCGTTCGCCAAGGGAGATATTTTGGGGCCTTAATTATTCAATATATATATATATATATATATATGTATAAATGATACATAGCAAACGTAGGTTCATCAACAAAGAGCTTATACGTGACGCCAATGAAATATTACAAAATAACTTGATAGTTGGAGTAAATGTAATGCTTTAAAAATAAATGCCAATAAAAAAAAAAGCAGTCTGATGTCGGCCAAGAAATAAATGTGTCAACATTATCGAAGACATTTTTTTTATTTCTCCGAAAAATAAAATTGTACCCACGTTTAAAACTTTAGGTTTTTTTTCTTCAGAAAAACATTTCATGGGACGATGCCATTAATTTCACTGTATCTAAACTATCAAGCATCAATGGTAATTTATATCGTCATAAACACATCTTGCCTCTTAAAACAACGTTATTATTATATGATTCATCATTTTACTCGCATATAAATTATGGCCATCTTGTATATACCAATCTTCAAAAGATATTTGCATTAAAAATAAGATATCAAGATGCATTTCTCATGTTACACTTGATTATCCAATGAGCATTGTATTGAATCAACTTAAAGTAATCAAATATTTTGATTTATACGAATATAATTTCTGTTCTAAATATATGTAGAAAAAATAGCTATCGCGACATTATCTCGAAGACTTAGCAAACCCAAGAAGGGTATATATATATTCAACGCGAACTGTAGAACCATTAAAAGTACCATTTTTTTAGAACTAATTACGGACAATACACTACATCATTCACCCTTCCGACTACACTGAATCAGTTCAGTAGGGAAAATATAGAACTTAACAATGTGTCGGTGAGCAGCTTACGGGAATTAATCATACACATTTCAAACCAAACCTAATCAAAGGTAAGTGTTAATTATACTCTTCTCAAACCAAAACGAAAAGAAGAAAATGTTAATTTTGGGGCGGTTGAAGTTGTATTTCGCCACGTTTTGTCTGCTTATGCTCTAGTGTGTTCAAATTGACTTTGCATTATATATTGATACTGCTGATGTTTCTCTCGTGTAAAGGATCTCTTCGTGTTTTCCTTTATTTCCTAATAATCTGTAGATAGGTTTGGTGCCAGCGTCTCAACTGCTCTTTAGTTGTCTCAGGACTAGTCAAGCTGCGTTACACCTTTTTCCATTTTCACCTTCCAATTACTGTAAACGACTAAATTTTCGCGAGTACCTAATTTTAGCGAATTTCGCGAATCACCTACAAACGCGAAAAATACGTCCCGCGAACAGTTCCGGCAATATGTGAACGCTACGGAAGCTACACTCGATTGGCGAATATTAGAACCCGCGAATAATTTCAAATTTTCAGCTTCGGCCCGATTTGTGAAAATTTGAGCCCGCGAAAATTAAGTCGTTCACAGTATATACTGTTGGCAAAATGAAGACATTTATTATTAATATTATTATCTAAAGCACACATTAAACATTAAAAATTAAAAAAAAACCTGCAATTACGCGGATCGAAAAAAAAATGTTGTAAAGATCGCAATAAATACATGTACTAGGTCATTCTCAAAATGGCGACGTGCCGTGGCCTGGACGATGCGATGGCGGCCCACTACGGAACAACGTTGAGACCGACGTGGGGCGGCTATTTCGGAACTGTCGTTTGTGGTACCGGCAAATCGATCCTCAAGCGCAGAACATCGGGCAAAAGGGATGTAGGTGTGAAACAACCACACGACAAACGGTGCAGGCAACTTCGACGTCGTCGTCGTCTGCCTGCCTCGCACACTGTAGAAGCGGAGAACAAAGAAAACGCGGTCAGGTGTAGCCAGGTGACTTCCGGCAACTCTCTCCTCCTCTACATATCGCCCTCCTCCTCGATACACATCGTCCACATGTCGCGGCCATGAGCTTTCATGCTCATGTTCCGGTTTCGGTTTCGAGCAGTTGAGTTTTGGCTTTATTAAAAATATACGTGACTCTGTAGTGATGCATTGACTGGGTAATCTCCTGGCACCATATTAAATAGCCTGTCAAAACATTCTAAAATTTTTTGGTGGAAGGGGTGTGTGTGTGTGCGCTTGGGAGGGGGGGAGTGAGGGCGGTCAATCCTTTTAAGACGTGCATTCTGTGCGCTCTGTGTTTAGGTTGTTTGGCAACCTCGTATATTATTTTGTACTTGCAACAATTATATATAGATGCCTAAACTGTGCTACCTTTAATTTAAACAAGCGATCGAACTTCAATTTTATATTAGGTTTTGTCTTGTTTCCATACGGACAGGGTTCAAGAGAGTGGTCAGTAGAAAAAGCCTGACGAGGCACTGGTTTTCTACAGTTCAAATAAGTACCGAACGTAAATGGAAAAAAGAAATGATGCCTTCAGTTGAAAATTACTAGCTTAAGCAAAGTGATCCGCATCTTCCCGGTAACATAAAAATATTTAAATAGAGAAAGAAATGCAAAACACACAAAGGGATAACGCAAAACCTATAACAGCATGAAAAACAAAAACTTACACGTCATTTCTTGTTCGTTTACGATACTATGTAGCTCACATTTGATTGAAATTTGAAATCTTCCGAAGATTTGTAAATTTCAATCGTTTCTACAAGGACTGTATTGTACGGGTGAATGTTAACGTAATTACTACATCATGCCATGCAATAGAGACTCCAAATGAGCAGTCAATCTTACATGGCCAGGTTACAGCTCAAGAGTGGTTTCTCATACCGACGTCAGACAGTGAAGTTATGTCAGTTCCACCGAATCACATTTGAGCGATCGGACAATCGGCGCGCTTCACACCTGGCTGAACTCTTTACGCGCTACTCTCATAGTCACGAAGATAGAATCTCGAGTTGATTCGCCGATCACAAAAATGTCCCTCAACTGAGATTACATTAGCTCGTTTGTTTGTCGGGGTCGCTAAAGGCGCCCCGCTTTATCCCTAATACATCGGGCCGTACCACGTTGGCAAGCGTTCTGGTAAATTTGACGTTCCTTTACGACCACTGATTGGTGAGGACCCGGACGTCCTTATTTCTACTGTTTTTCTTTACTGCGAGACTTTTTGGTTCCATGGTTATGTGGAGTATAAGTTTCGTTACACGAGCATATATGTGCTACTCGCTAAAAGACTACACTTTTGAAACATCGCGCTAGAAGGCAATATACTTCTATACGCTTCTCAGAGACACGGTGACTTTTGTAAACCAGCCGAACTTTTCGTTCTTTCTAGGGCTGTCCATTATTCATTTATGCATCTATTGTTACAACCGATAACTAGAAGCCTCGTTCGTACTCTTTATCTCGAGGTTGTGCATTATATTGGGGCACTCAGATTGTGCTATAAACTGCACGTTCTCCGCAAAGGACTGCTCCCAACCACGCAGCGGGCTCTATCACTTTCCTTGGACGTTGCAAACACGCGGGTGAAAGCAAGCAAGCATCAAGTATCACCAGTCGCCATCTGGGAACCTCACTCGTTATTCGTTTGGTGCTTCTCGCCTTTTTTTTATAATAACCTATTCTAGAAGAGGAGGCCGGGCCCTTTTCCTAGTTCGTGCAAATGGCGCTTACTTCGCTCGCTTTCCGTAGCGACAAACATTTGCTTGCTGGGCTGTGATCTAGCAAGTCTGGGATTTTTTTTTGTACAAATTAAAATAAAATATAATGTTTTTTTCTTTTTTCTCACGCCGAGCTAGACAAATAGAGAATGACAACGGTTTTCAGTTTTGAGCACATCGACGCAGACTGATCACGTGCTGCAGTAACACTCAAACAATCTGACCTCTCGCAATTTAGTACAGATAGGTTAATAATACATCTCAGTATGTAAGAAGAAATAAATATCGGAGTACTCTTGCCCAACCTTTCCAAATATTCATACATAGAGTACGTTTCTGGGTAAAAAATCTGGGTGAAATCATTTATGTGCCGTGACATATACACATCATTCACGAGACAGCTCTGCTACGACGGTGACACTACCGCCAATGACCACCGAAATTCAAAACTTAGAAAGTAAAACCAACAAAAAAATGCTGAATTTGAAGGACGATGTCTCGATTGTCCTATTTAGCGCATTGTTTGTCTGACGTTTCTGATTGCGCTGTAAAGTGCCAAGTCTTCCCCTACAATATGTTCTATGTTTAAACGTAGCAATAAACAGCGCAAGACAAAAGCAGACAACTCTATCATATCGCTTCTAACAGACCTAGAGTTAAGCGGGGGACACACGAGTGATGAAAACGGGCGCCACGCGGCAGATAGCAACCGGTGCAGGCGTCCCTAGCTCACTGTGACGTACGCGCCTCGCGGCGCTGCCGCCGCTCCGATCTGCAGTGGTCGGCCAGATATTGCGCGCGGTGCGTTTAGCGGCGAGCGGTGGAGAAGCAAATATGGCGACCGTTTGTTTGATCGGTTCGGTTTGGTTCGGTGCTGCATGCGTCTCAAACGCTCTCGTGAGAACGTTCTAGCCGTCTGCGAAGTTATTCATCTCCCACGGGTGACACGGAAGGTGTGAAATCACCATCCCAACTAGAAATAGGCGGGTCTTCACGAACAACAACGACGTTAGTGCGAAGGCGACTCTAGCGCTTTTATGAATTCTTACTCCGAAAGGGTATTGACTGAACGGATGAAGAAATAGATAGATGCTAATGGCTGTACCAGTTACAACGGGCGATGGCTTGCGCCACCTTTGGTTAATGCCCCGAATGAGCACTTTCCACCACACTAGTATTTTTGATGATGCCTTTCGACCGTATAATAGAGAACAAGAAAACGGTGATCGCTTATTCGTGCTACAGTGTCGCACAGTGTAAAAAATCAACGTTGTTTGTTCACGCAGCCTACTCCCTCTTGAGAATAGAGAAAGGAAGCAAATAAAAACACTGTAAAATTTGATTGTGATATATTTTTTTTCTTGAGGGCTTGCTTGTTTTTATATTGTTTTACACATTTCTCACGTGGCCGAGAAAGGCAGGTACAAACAAAGCCGAGAGATCCACACTTTCTAAAAATGAATGCGCTCCCCGATCTTGCCCCCAGGAAGTAGTTTGTGAGCGACCGATTGCCACTTCGACGGATAACCTTGCCTGATATTCTATTTTATTTTTCCGAGGAAGAAAAGTTCGTATGAAAACAATAAAATTTAAACTGGGCGTGCTATGTATCCGGCGCTATTACAAACATCGGGAATATTGCGGCTCTTTATTATGGTGGACGAAATTCAAGATGATAAAATAGTTGCTCATAATACCCAGGAAATAAAAAAATATACGTCAGTCTTAGGAAAAAAGAAAACACACGTTCCCCAGAGTCCGATGAGTAATGCCTAATATATAATTATGCCGTCTATATTTCTTTCAGGGTAACATAACTATGCCTTCAGCTGTTTAGCTTAAAATAAAAATTTCACAACGTTATGCTGAGAATTGTCGGGAGAGGGCGCAAGGTGTCGGATGTCCCGAAATATTGGGGGATTTGAAACAGACCGTTCCAGGGTTTGAACGGTTCTTTCGGCTTAGCCCTACTGCACCGTTTAAGTTTCATTAGCCCATTATTTTTTTGGAGCCATGAGATCAGCAAAAACAGCGACCCAGTCATCCCCCAAAAAACCTATCTTCGGTTAAAAAATAAGCAAGATGATAACACCACTACAGCCGTGTCCGGACTTGCTAGCCCACAACACCTGCCTGTTTTCCCTGGGCAATATTTCAAACTTGGCCCTTATGGAGAGGCCAAAAGGTCAGGTCTGCTTTTGACAGAGGATGTCCCCAAGACGCGTGGTCTGGAGAGCGTTTGTGCTCTAGACTAGAGAGCCTAGATTTAAGAGAAGGGGCAACGCAAAGCTTGGGTAGCATTTGCATTGTGATGGCGAACACCACCTGGGCAGTTTGGTTGCTGGTGCTCATGCGTGAGCTGCAGCGTGGGGAGGAAGGGTGCGGGTGAAGGCGCCTGCAGACGATCGAAGATTTCGGCTCTTCCTCCACTCTTGTATTGCAAACGCGCCCATAAACCACGTGACCCTGATAAGGCAGTTAGAAACACTCTCCAATCTAGGCACACTACACTGCTTTGTATAACTCCACAGTCGGGGTGTATAGGACCCGAATTATCATCTCCAAGACATCTCCACAGTCTGACTAGCGACGTCAAATTTCCGAAAAGTTTGAACGGCCTAAAAGAATACATAATTTTTTCCCGTTATTTTTTAACTTACCTTTTATGAAAATTAGGCTGTCCACAATGGGGAATAAAAATCTTTTTTTTTTGTTCAACATATCCTTCTTATTTGTAAAATAGGACAACTAATTAATTATTATAGTTACTGAATAAACAAACAACATCCTGTGCAAATTATTGTTCATGAGGTGAATCGGTATCTCTTAGTACGAGGCAAACTTCGGCCTGAAACGAAAAGAAAAAGAAAGTACCCCACATTCTGCGACGGAAGGGTGGCTGTCCCGAAGCAGCGCGATACCGCAGCTTTTATTCAGGCAGTGCATTCAGGAATGTTCTCAACCAGAAGACACGATGGCATCCCAGAATGGGCTGGGAACTTCCAAAACAACGTAAGTTAATAAAAAAAATTAAAAACAAGACCCGGGCCGAGCGGCGTTTGAGTTCCAGCTTCTCCGCGTGGTAGCGGTGTAGGAGCGGAGTAGGTTGTAATCTCCGCCATTCAATTGTGATTTTATTTTTTATTGCTGCCTTTTTGCTATTGACTCCGCCATGCACGCGGCAATATGCGAGGGAACATGCCCTCAGAATGGGCTTTTCTAGATAATATATGTTGTAGTACATCCTACACTTATCAAAAGCTTACATTGTTTAAGTCCCCAAATGTAAGATAACGTCGCTGATAAGTGGCTCATACATTTTACTTATCACTCAGCTTTAGCGTTGCCTTAGTATGATCATAGATATAAGTCGTTGTACGTTTAAACATAATTCCTTTAAACTTTGCCTGGGTATTTTTTTTAAATTTTATACTCTTATACTACATTTCAATACTGTGAAACCATTTATTTTTGCGGCCCCTATTTTTCGCAAATCGGTCCCAGAGGACATGATCGCGGCCACTAAATTTCGCGAATTCCAGACGCCTGCACTGAAACTCTTAAAGTTCGCAAATATTTGAATTCGCGAAATTCGCGAAAATTAAGGGCTCGCGAACATTAGGGGTTTTACAGTATACATCTGATTATATTAATTTAATGATTATTTTCATTTTAAGTATAAACCCTTGTATCAGAAAGATGACGTTACGATTTATCTAATTAAACATGATGTTGGGAGAAGTTTTCTTGCTCGATTATATTCGTAAACGACATGCCAGTTTAAAAAAGCTTCCAGTGTGCATTAACTTCTTGTAAGAATGCATGTTACTATTTCATTAATTTGTTTAAACACACTTTTAGTTAATTAAGTTGTTCACCATCCCTACCAGTCCAAATACGCGAGTGGTTACAATGTATCATTAGCTACAACGCACGAGAAACCTAACACACGACGAGAAAAGAAAAACTTAGTTTGCAACGAAAAGCCGAGAAAGGTAAGCCGACACGACATAAAACTGATATTTTGCTGGTTTCTGAAGCAATGTTTACATAATCATGCTAATATATTCATATCAGCATGATCATAAGAAAGTCGCAAAACGGTTCGATAGAACCCTAATGCTCTTCTGAAAATTTTACGCCCTTGAGGTTATGCCTCCGTGTAATACCGACTTGAATACTTACCACCTTGGAAAGCTTCAGCATTGCAGGACATATTGGAAAATGTTAAAATAACATCCAGGGGAATGTAAGAAGTTTGACTTGGTTTCTCATAAAATTATACCATTATTTTTATTTTATTTATTTATTTATTATATTACTACAGCCCCAGTGGGGCTATGGCAGGAGTGGGAGTTACACAGACGGTGCAGACATCACCATGAACCACTGTCAACGGCAAACAGAAATTCATCTGGTTGTAGTGATCGGATGTTTCCTGGCAACAAATTCCAGCGTTCAATGGTGTGAGGAAAAAACTGTATTTAAACATATCAGTACGAGGATGAAAAGGTAAAAGTTTAATTCGTGGTGGCTCCTAGTTACAGTTGGCTTGAGAAACTTTATGTAGCTATCTAAAGAGTCAAAACGTGATGAGTTAATCATGAAATACAAATATTTTGATATATAAAGTGCCATGACCATCAGGCAAACAAGAAACGTGGAACTAACGACTTTAAGTTTCTTTCGCACTTAAAGTATCGGGCGTCCGCGAATAAACCGAGCCCTATTTTCTTTTTTTGCGCCGTAAAAATAAATTACACAGTGCCGAGAGCTTAAACTCTGTCAGAACATAACCCCAACCGTTCGAGCAAGATTCCAAAGTTTCAGCACCACCCGTTATCTCATTCAAAGTTATAAGTGATTTTCTGAAATGTTTAATGGGAAAATGGGGCCCCTTTTTCGGTTTCTGGCGCCTTAGAGCTTACATGTATTCGAGAGCTCTGTCGTACGCCATCTTTCCATAGAACTTTTAGAAAATCGCTCATAACTCTTGAATAAGATAACGGTTGGTGCTGAAAGTTTGGCAACCTGCTCGAACGGCTGGGGCTACGTTCTAACGGAGTCCAAGCTCTTCCGACGATGTCTAATTATTTTTGCGGTGCGAAAAACAGGGTTCGGTTTTCTCGCGGACATCCTGTACGTTCAAAAATATGGACGAACACTGCACGCAGAGTTCATTAATCGAAAAACACACAAAATGAATCGAAAATATTAAAGTGAGAAGAGGGGATCTTTTTTTAAAATCCACGTCTTGAGAGCATCATTTCGCAATGTAGTCTCATATTCCTGTAATCTTTGTACATATACACATAAGTTAAAATGTCCAGGAAGTGGGTTTGTGCAATATTTATTTACGGCCTGCTTTCGTTTAAAAATAGCAGAGAGCGCTAATTTTTTTAAATCTTTTTTTAGGGTTTTTAGGGTTTTCTTTTGACGTTTACATCTTTAAGTTGGACTTTTTGGACATGACAGCCTTTCCTGGCAGACGACAGCCTCAGCCAAAACAAAGTGTCATTTTCACCATATTTTTAATTCGAATGCATTAACTGCCCCAATCCGTTATCTGAGTGTGGCCGGCATTATCTTTGTCTGTAGCAGCGATAGCGGCACCTAAATTCTCATTAGCTGAGCAAAACGGCACCTAAATTCTGTCTGTAGCAGCAAAAAATGGCACCTAAATTCCCCTGAGCGAAACGGGACCTATATTCCCATTGGCTGTGACGCGTCATGTGGTTCCATAGCAACGGCGTCATCGTTGCCAGGAGCCAGCCGATCTGCTGGCGGCGCAGTGTGAAAGGCGGGGGGGGGGGGCAGAGACGAGTAAGCTTTGGCCTGACGTTAAGCCTCAATGTTAGGCCTATCGTTACGCTTTGAGGTCTAAAGTCGTCAACCGGTACCCACAGCTAGGGCGATGATGATGATGAAAGGACACGTGATTTCAGCATGCGCCGCGCCAAGCTTCGCACTCCCGCCGCTGCGTCACCCAGGGGAGCAGCAGTCACCAGCGAGCCAGGGATGCTTTCGCATTCACAACTCATAAGAAGTGCTTAGGTGTCCTTGGATTTTTTCAAAAGAAGTATTGAGGCATTCTGCGCTCTAAAAAAAAGCCTGTGCGTCTACTTTCACGCACAACACTCGGAGAGCCAATCACCGCAACTACGGAGGCAGCTCAGCGAATGACGATGCCGAAACATATGTTTGACTAAAAAACGCAGTCTGAGTTGTGACATTAAGCAATGCAAAACGTCACGCTTGCATTGCTTAATGTCACAACTCAGACTGCTTTTTTGGTCTAAACATAGGTTTCGGCATCGTCATTCGCTGAGCTGCCTCCGTAAGTTGTGCTGATTGACTCTCCGAGTGTTGCGCAGGGAAGCAGACACACGGGCATTTTTTAGAGTGTATACTACAAACCACTAACACGAACGCAGTGCACCGTTATGTTTCTTTAATTATCTTCTCCCCTCGTCATCTTACATCTTAGGCGCTTACAGGTCGCTAACGATGATTGGATGCTCGTTGTCAGTATTCCCTGACACCTCCCTGTAATGAGTATTTCATTAAAATAATAGACGTAAGAAAGAAAAACCCGATATAGTTTTTCAAAATCTCACGGAAAAAACATTGACATGGCAATAAAATAAAATAAAAATACACCCATGCTCCTTATACTATGCATTACCTAAGAAATAAAAATTACAATCTTTACTAAGAGCGGTCGCTTAAGATCTAAGCGTACGCCAGGAATACATCACCGCCTGCACAACATCAGGAGTGGATTAGAAAGAGCATCATAACTCGTTAAAGAAGTGGACGATTTCTTCACCGCAAATATTATGAGAAAAAAAAACGATAAAACAACTACGTTATATGTATTGTCGTGAACAGATCACGCACGGAAAACTATTAAGAACGTCGGTGAAATTGCCATGAATCATCTGACTTGATGCAATCTGAAGCTCCGATGATTCCTGGCTTTTCTAATAGAAAACACGACGCAAAAAAGTTACTTTATTCAAAACACGCGATACAGTTTAAACGGCACGACGTGTTGGCGAGCTATACTCCTTGCAACAATCAAAATCAATTTCAACATCTCTCAGTGCCCTACATGATTGCAGTAGGACCATTCCTCGCAATCGGGGGTTTCGATTTGGCGGGTATACGGTCGTTGTAAAAGCGTAACGACTAGTGGAGAGAATCTAACTTCCGCCGCGCCGGAGATACGAACACGTCCTAATGATAATCGATCTGTATGGGATGCGCGCCGTTGCGTGGCCGAGTTTATTGCCGGGGTAGCGGCGGCATTGATTGGCAAACGAGCGCGATGCTGGGAGCGATGCTGGCGGCCTCAGCTGGTGCGGTCCCTTGTGCCGTTCCGAGATCCAGGGCACCGCTTCGCTAAAGTGTGCCATACCGTTACACAACTTTTGTACGGATAGGGACTGTATTTCCAGGAAGGGGTACACATGTCCTATTCTGGTCGATAGCATGGAGGTTACGAATGAATGAGGCCTACGATTATGAAACATTCTGTATCTTTAGCGGTCCCTCTGACCGGCGTAGGGTTTACTACATTGACACCGCAGTTTTTGGGAACATTGCCAACCACTTTGTTATTACGTAAGTTTTGCACAGCAAAAAAAAGTTAAAACACCCAGGGATCGTCGAGAGGGCCACTGGGAGTGGACTTGAAATAAAACGGCTGAAAACGTTTTATTTGAGGACTCCGAGGCTACATTTTTGCTAAGGGAATCTCGAAGGAGAAAAAGTTGAATCGAAGCAAAGATGCTGCGCTGACTTGATTCAGCGTTGCACTCGTAGTTCGCTGGCGCACCACTTTTTTCAAGGCGCTCCACATACAACACACGTTTTTCGAAAATCCATGTTGATCTGTTGTCTTAGTTAGAAGTCTCACTATTGCCATAATAATGCTGTATACTATTATAGGACACTTTCGGCTCCGCACACATAATGCAGATGGATGTTATATTTTTCCCTCTTCTTCATGAATTATTTGCTTTAGTTTCAGTGGTGACAAAAATATTCAGTGATCTGTTCAAGGACCCTTGTCCCGGGTATGCGCTGGCAGATTTATTGTACCGAAGAGAAACACTGACACAGCACTTGTATCAAATTCGTCTGTCGCATTGTGTTGACGTCTCGAATGCACGGGCTTGCTCTCATCCAACTGAGAATAAGCATGCCCTCAAATTTTTCCTTTATCAGGTTTGACGAAGCCACCAATAAAATGGCAGAGAACTCATAATCATCGTGGCACCAAGTACTTTTCATCTACTCACAACTCAATTGTTAGGCTCACTCCAAAAACTGTAGAAGAAGGGATGCAATTTCATTTTCGAATGTCCGAATATTTGCGTAGCACGCACTTGCCAAGGAAGTGTGCCACATTAGAAGAATGGCAACAACAATACTTTTTAAACTCTGACATTTTTCTGACTTCACCTGACCTTCCCGTTGCCAATTGTAGTTCACTACTAAGGAATCAACGTATAACGAAATGACGCAAATGAGCTGCACCAAAGCCAGGCTTATTTGTTTTCGCTATAATGTTTCGTGCCTTTCTCGAGAATCTCCTCATCCGATGCCGATTTGTTACGATGATTGAATGGAATAATCATTTCCTCCGTTCTTCTATTTTGAACCTTTAGGCTTGCACGATTGTTTTTCTGCCGGTCACACCTATCTAAGCTATTTCCTTTATAAGGTTATGGTGCCTAATGTGTGAAATTCGTATCCAACGGTGATAGGTAATATTGACTGACACCGAAAAAACAACCTCAATAAACCTTGTGAACTAGGCAATGTACCGCAATGAAGGAAATACCAGATGACGACGTAGTCTGCATGGTAATACTAGAGTTAAAGAAAATAGCGTATTAGTACGCCCGGGTCTGTCTCGGAGAAAAACCTCAAATCATTTTGTGGTACTACGTTTTCGCGTTTTTTTTGTTTGTTTCCTTTTTTGAGGGGGGGGGTGCATCTGGAGGAGTGTTTCTCAACTCGAGCTCTTAGTTTTAAACAAGGCTAAAGCGTTCACGTCGAGTACTGCAGAGCGGTATTATTTAAAAAAAAACATAGAAAAGACGGGGAAATCGCAGTACATATAGAGTTATGGCGAATCGGCGAGACATGTCGTAATAATAAAGTCTCACCGCTAAATTAAACCCTACAATTTACTTGTTTTGTGTCCCTTCTACCAGCGAAGGAAGCACTTCTCTTCAAGTATGTAGTGGAGCAAAAAATGGACAGATATTACAATGCGAACACGACTTTATGAATTCGTGCGTAAACCTTTCTGGACATGCCAGGTACCATTGTTCGCACACAGGGTTTCAAGGGCTCTAAAAAACAGACGTCCATTCGTTCCTACGTTTCATTATCGCTGGGAGGCTCCCAAAAAAGTTAAATCTAAAACTACTTCCATTGTTTTTGGCATTTCTATACAAAGGAAGTTGCGCGGCCGTTTACTTAGTTCCACGGTCTCTTTAAAGAAGCGCGCACTCGGCCGAGACATCGTCAGCTGTCGTACGTGCAAACCATGGGGCGTTTTTTGTCCCTTCTTTTGTCCTGCGAGTTTTGTTTCTTCAAATTGATGTATTTTTTTTCTTGCTTGCTGAAGATGATTATTTTTTAGTTGCCCTCAAAGTTTTGGTTTTCATCATTACTATGTAGAACCAAGCGGACAAAAAGTATATCCCAAATAGGTGGTGTTCATCGGGACTCCGTCGGTAATATAAAACTGCCCACCTGCTTTCAAAATGCAACATTACGCCGAACAGGGCGGATGCCCACCGAACCGGATTAATCGTACGGGCGATGTATCCAGCCCCTAACGCGCAGACATATAAATACACGCGTGCCGCCAATTATGTACATGATTGTCTGTATATGTCTAGAATATAAAACACGAAATATTTAACGCTGTGGCTAGCGTTATGTCCGGACAGAGCACTGGAAACGCGTCATAGCCTACCACCCCCCCCCCCCCCCTCCGCCCTCCTTTCTCTCCCCGTGAACCTAGGGAAGGCGGAGATTTGGACGTAACTCGGGTTACGTCGGACGTAACGCTAGACACTTCGAATATTTAAACAGCGGAAATGCATAGCAAGCTTCCTGACGGACGATGACACTTTGGCGTTTCGTGAGCTTCAAACATGCACCCGCAGCCCCAAAGCACGGCGGGAAAGCAACTAGCGCCTGCTGGAGATAAGCGCATCGGAAAGAGACGCCTTGCAGTTCTCATTCTGTTAAAGGCTATCTAGTATGCACGACGGAGCAAAAATGCAACGTGTGTGGTGACTCGAAATCGGACTCAGCGACCGCTAGCTTTGGGTCTAGTCCCTCGTAGGGCAACCCTGTTGGGTATCGATAGTGTCTACAAACACTCTCCCAGAAAAAACTGCTAGGGCGTTCGGATGAATAACGGAAATGCAACACAGTTCTGCGAAAGTTCCTTGACTATTTCTTTTTTTATGGTGATTGATTGCAATGGTTGCTAGCGAACGAAGAACGGAATGAATACCGATTACTCGACCGTGCTCGCCGTGTACCATTTTATATATCCATTGTTTGGGGATATATTTTTATTAGACAAGATGGTATTCCAAAGTAGAAACAATGAGCGTAACTGGCCGTATATAAGTCAACAAGTACGTCGAAGTATATACCTATAGTGTTTTTTTTTAGTAAGGAAAGTAAGGATTATGAATAGGTTGAACGGAAAAGGCTGGAGTTGCTCTAATGTGTAAAGTAGTTTGGCATACAAAATAACGCTTATTGCTCCTCATAGTTTATATACCCCCTAAAACAACAAAACGCGTCACTCTAAAAAACAAAAAAAATTGGTTGTAAGAAGCTTTTGAGGTATAAATCTTCTTGTCCATATTTTGCACCCTAAAAGGTTAAAGGGCAACTCCGGTCCATGCTTTCGATTTTGGGATTATGACTGTTTTTAGTGCAGTCAGCGTCCCTGAATTGCAAGGTGTAACTCTTTTCTCGTTATTGTGCGTACTTTAAAAATATCGACGCCTCAAAGTTTTGTTTGGGGCGCGGCCAACAAAACCGAAACTAGCTGCTCGAGGCCCCGGCAACACTGGAAATCAGCCGCTTGGTGAACGTGACGTCAGGATCGTTCTCGTTCAACGAGTACGCAGGCCGCGCGGCACCTACCTCTGTTGCGCTAAGCCGTATAAAGATAGGAGGTAAGCTGATTTTGTTTTACTTCTGTATACGTGGTAGTTATCCAGCATATGGAACAAGAATTAGTGCATATACCCAAAAGCTAGCGACTGGAAAACCCGTGAACTCGTTCGGTGCCGTACTCGGCGGCCGCCACCGTGCGTGCGCTATGCCGTACTCGTCGCTTGTATACCCGAAAGCTAGCGACTGGAAAACGAGTGAACTCGTTCGGTGCCGTACTCGGTGGCTGTCGCCATGCGTGCGGTCTTCCGGTACTCATCGCTAGGCCTAAATTGTCATCGGCGCTCCGTGGATGGAGCGGCGTTGCTCTACGCCACGCTGCCAGTGACGTACAGCACTGGGGGCCCTCTCGCTTTCGCGCTGCGGGTCAGTCCCAGACACGAAGCTTTGAGGCTCTCCGGCGTGGGCCGCGGCGCTCGAACACACGTGTGCTGGGCTGTACACGTCTGTTTTTCGTTCTTTTTCCTCGGGCGCGTAAAAGCCGCAGTCCAAAGTCCACTCGTCGGACAGCGTTGACCCACATCTTCTCCAATTTCCGGTCCGTTGGAAACTTGTGAAAAAGCACCTCCGGGTTACGCAGCTGGTTGTTTGAGCAGCCCACAGCGCTAAAAGTTGTACTCGGCATCTTTCGAGGAACAGCTGGGCAGTCTTGGGCGCACCGAGTTGCTCGCTAAAACGAATCTTTGAGTCCTCAGAAGCAAATAAACAAAAGGCTATACCGAAGCTACACGGGCTACAGATAAAAGCAACGGCTAAACACGCCAATCACAAGCGGTGGAGCGGCTCAGAGAAGCGCACTCGCGCAACGCCCGGACCGGAGGAAAAAAGGAAAGGCCGTTTACAACTCCCTGTAACGCCGAATGAGAGCGCAGCTCTTGAGGAGGAGGAGGGTGAGGTACGGGGGCCAAGTGACCCGGGAAAGGGGTCACATGGCCTCAGGGGGTCACTTGACGTCACTGATGACGTCATCAATGATGATGACGTCATCAATGATGATGACGATGACGACCGGATGACGATGACGACATCAGTGACGTCACTGATGACGTCATCAGTGATGATGCGGATGCCGATGACGGCATCAGTGACTTCACTGATGACGTCAATGGCATCCGCATCGTCATCATCATCGTGACCTCGGGGGAGTACGTGACTGAGTCCACGTGACCTGGGGTACGTGACCTCGGGTGGTTACGCCGACGGCGACGGCGACGCCGCCTCCGGCCCGAAACGGCGCCTAAGAGCTGCGCTCTTAAAGAGAACGATACTGACGTCACGGCCCAATGTTGCTTTAGCGATCGGGCAACCGCTGGCCGCCCGCTAAGGAGCAGCGGCTCGCGGCGGGTCGCATTTTTATTATCAGCATTAGTTGAGAATGTGGCGTCCCCCGGACGTAATATTTTGGTTGGGGTCCTATTTGGGTCACTGCAGCGATACCAACAATATATTTAATTTTGAGTTTTGGCCGGAGTTGCCCTTTAATTTAAGTGGGAGAAAAAGTTCGGCTTTGCTTATGATTACGCAGCCGGAATCGTGACATTTTTAATGAAAGAGATGTTGTCTCTATCCTCTGGGACACGATAAACAACGTAAAAATGACAAGATGCAAATTCTTTAATCATAAAATCGTTGCACCGCCCCTTTAAGAAGAGGAAGCGGGTAGGCTACTGTTTGGAGATGACATACTGCGTCTGCCGCGGCATGAGCGGGAATGCTAGAAAGGCGAATTCAGCAGACTCGGACCGGGCAGGGCACTCGGCCACAAACCAATGAAAGTCCGTTGCCACATTGAAGGAGCGATAGACAGTACGTAGGGCGTGGACAGCCTGCATTGAGCCGGTGTAAACAAGGACACGATGAGGACAAAGAGTAGCAATAAGAGGCAAAAGAGCGGACAGACCATCCCGGAGAGCCACCAACTCTGCCAGCACCGAGGGTAAAGGGGTGTCCAAGAAGCACTAACACGTTTGATTCACAGTCGTGATGGCCGGGCAAACGAGGCTTGTATGGAGCCTTCATTCAGTCAGTCCAGCATCCTCATTGGCTACGAGGTCATCGTCCTCGGACACCGATGAGGGAGGACCAAACATTGTGAATCCCGTAGAAAGAGAACTCGATGAGATCGTCTGAGGTTTGTTGTATTTCACTTCGACTCACGTGGCGCCAAGGGGGTAATGGTGTACCGGGCGGTCCATTTATGGCAGAGACGGATTCATGTAACGCGCCAAGGCAGTCTTCGCTGAAATAGCCTCAATCTTTAAGGCCCAGGCTTGACGTCGTCAATGAATTAATTTGTCTAATGTGGTCAACTGCGCCTCAGCCTGAAGTGTAGGGATCGGTGTTGGCCGGGGAGGCCCGTAATGACCCGCATAGCTTCCCGATTAAGTGTTTACAATCGCAGCCCATTCAGCCTGGGTAATGTGCGGAAACTGGGCCTGGTAAATAAGGCAAGGCTGGAATATAGAGGAATTAACATGCGGACAAGCTTTATTTATCTTTAATTAGTAAAATTAATAATATGATTTCAATTAGAAACATGCTGAGTGTAATCGAAAACCACTATCTCAGTCAAATTTAGAACGACTTGAAGCTCGTGCTAAACTCGGGGCGCTCAAAGTTACCACTCATACAGCAGGCTCACAAGTAGCAGTGGCAGAACACGATGATAATCTAATCATCCACGTTCTGCCACTGCTAGCTTTGCGCTTTCTGCACGAGTGGTAATTTTGGTGCACCCTGAGTTTCCCACAGCTTCGAGTCGTTCTAAAATTGACTCAGATAGTGGTTTTCGAGTATGCTCAGCATGTTTCTAATTAAAACCATATAATTATTTTTACTAATTAAGAAGTTAATTAAGGAAGTTTAGTTAATTATTCGGCTTATCGAAATGATTAGCCACCTATATAATGTCCCACTGGCCGTATAACTCACCTGCCTAAACTGTACGTTAGTGCATCTTTTATGGATTTTTTTTAATAAATCGGTTTGAATTAAAATGGAACACCCGGTCTCTCTCTCTCTCTCTCTCTCTCTCTCTCTTATATATATATATATATATATATATATATATATATACATATAGAAGAGTGTCACGAAATAAAACTTTACACGGTCTTTTTTACCGCAAAAATAAACTAGGCATCGCCGAACGCTCATTCTCCGCCCAAGGGTAGTGCTAGGGGTCACAACTAGATGTCAAAGTTTCAGCCCGATCCGATAACTTGATCAAAAAGTTATAGGTGATTTTCTGAAGAGTTCAATGGGAAAATGGCGGCCGACGGAGTTTTCGATACGCTCTATGGCTCCAGAAACCGAGAAACGGGCTTCATTTTGCCATTGAAATTTGAAGCACATTATATATATATATATATAATGGGTAGTTTCATTTCAAATCGTGCAGGCAAAAAGGGTCGAATTTTTTAATTTCGCTGAAAAAAAAGATATGTTATGGCGTCGTCTCTAAAAACGCGGTAGCCGCAAACCGCAAGTTCGTCGGATTTTTTGTTCCCGACTTACGAATTTTAAAAGGGGCCGCGGCGGAAAGCAGTGTTTTTCACATCCGTCGTGGGTCGGATGTTTCGCTCGATCTCCCGTCGTGGATTTCCAGTCCACATTATATTAACCTTTTTCAAGCACTCTGTGGGCACAGGTAAAAGGCTCTAATACCATGAAATAATTTTAGGCGTTTTTTTTTTCTGTAAGAATGTCAAAAAACGCCAAAAAACAACAAAAAAACGTCAAAAATGTCAAAAACTCTGCAGAGCACGTGCCATTTCTAGGATAGGGCGTTCGAAGCTTGGGCAAATACGCGATATCGTTTCACGCGTGCACGGATGGCTGGTTTCAAAATTTTCCATCATCCCTAACGAAACCGGCCCATCTTCGTGTGCGTGCGCGATTTTCGTCCCGCGCCGCCGGTTTTAGCTCGCACGCGGCGTTGTTTTGGCAGGCAGAACTGTTGTTGACCGTCGATATTGTATGGCCGTGGTGTTCTCATCCTCCCAGGCAACAGTTACTTTGCTTTCCCTTGTGCAATACTCTGACTGACTTACTCCTCCTGGGTGGCCGTCACTGTTCGCCGCGTCAACGACACATTCGTACCATTTCACTCCTCGTGACACAGGGTGCGCTGCTCGCTTTACTGTCACGGGCCGTCACTGTTCGCCGCGTCAACGACACATGCGTACCATTTCACTCCTCGTGACACAGGGTGCGCTGCTCGCTTTACTGTCACGGGCCGTCCTATCTAACACAACGAGCGCGAAAGGTCGTGGTCATCTGCTGGTTCCGAAAGGGAGGGACGTTCATATAGGCCAATGAAGGCCCCGAATCAATACGACGTCTGCCGATTTCTATACATTAAAAACTTACGACGCCTGCTGGTCTGTTAAGAAGTGTTGCTCTCTCTTTTGAACTGCTCCAATGTAGCTTGCCGCCTATAATAAAATTTAAATGATCAATAAATATAACAAGGTGGAACTACTGTATTTCATTTTTATGTGGGAGCGTTGAAAAAAGGCAAAAATATTTCAAAGTTTGTGAAGACGCGCAATTCGCAAGTCCGTTTCGAGCCGTAAAAACACGTTTTTGTACGATATTGATGCTTAAATATAGAACATACAAACAAAATACACACTTTCTCGACTTGATTTTCGAGTAGACAACTATCATATCTACATTTTAACAAAAAATAAAAAAATAAAAATGGGTTTTTTGAGAAAATCGATTTTAAAATTGGTACTTTTTGGTTTTCGCATAACATTAACGTAAACGTCCCGCAAAGGATATTTAATACAGCTAAATCATTTTATAATATCTATAAATAGCGTGTTTTGGGCTCTCCATAGACATAAAAAATATTGATGTAACCCCAGTAGATCGCCAGTATTTAATTGTCAAAGTTCGTCAACAATTGACCGAGGGGGCGTTTTTGACATTTTTACAGAAAAAAAGCAAAACGCCTAAAATTATTTCATGGTATTAGAGCCTTTTACCTGTGCCCACAGAGTGCTTGAAAAAAGTTAATATAATGTGGACTGAAAATCCACGACGGGAGATCGAGCGAAACATCCGACCCACGACGGATGTGAAAAACACTGCTTTCCGCCGCGGCCTCTTTTAAAATTCGTAAGTCGAGAACGAAAAATCCGACGGACTTGCGGTTTGTGGCTACTGCGTTTTTAGAGACGACGCCATAACATATATTGTTTTCAGCGAAATTAAAAATTCTACCTTTTTTGCCTGCACGACGTAAAACACGACGACGCTGGGGCAGTGGCGTGCCTTTCCATCACGCGCCCAAGGTCCGCACGCACGGCCCGGCTTCCATAAAATCTTTCTATCTCATTGAGTGTACGCGTCACTTTTATATATATATATATATATATTTAGTAGCGCCGAGAATATCTGAAAAATGAGAGCAGCGTGTCTTTCCAATGTCCCTAACCGACGGCCATGATTGAGCGGACTCAAGCCGCAAGGCATCAATCACACCTCGGCGGAGTTCAAGGGGTCCACACGGAGTTCAAAAAACAAACTGACATGAGAAACGTTCACCGCACCTCTGGTTGAGGCAATATTCAAGGTAACCGAAGAGAGCAGAATTTACAGATTCGCCGCTGCAGCCGCTGGTGGCATGTGGGCGCGTTACACTGTCGCGTTGCTGCTCTCCGTTGGGACCATCGGAAACTTTCATAATTGCCGATGGCACCAACGCTGGTATCCCTGTAGTGAAAACAAAAATTAAAACCGAGAGGAGGGCGGCATCGTGAGTCCCGACACTTCGGGCCCAATAATACGTTGGAATAATTTTTCTAAATTTGTTTAAGTGTATTTTTTTTTTGTTACGACACCGCAGATAAACGCCTGATGACAGTCACCCCTGTTGCGACATTCAAGCCTTTGTGAGCGACGTGACATAGAGAAAAGGGGAGAGTTTTCCTCCTCCCCGCGCCATAAACTTCTCGCGGAGTCAGTAACCCGTACTCAGCGTAATTAATGTTTTGCAGCCGGCCTTTTAGTCTTACCTTAGTTCCCGTAACTGAACGAGATTGTGATTAGACTTAATTTTTTTAATGCTTAGTTGATTCCATTAGTGCTTTCAGCAAGGTTATTGTTTGTAGTGCATGCAAGTATTACTAACAATGTTTGCATAATATATTTGGTCTATTTTGCTATAGCATATACAGTTTAGATTCTCCAACAAAGCGTACATTTTCAGACACTTTCAACATTAGGTTGTAGAAAAGAATACAGACATTAACCTCTTATTATTAATTTATATTGTGTGGTTAGAGTATAGCTGGCACTCTATCCTGAGCCTTAAATAAATTATTGTTTATCTTTAGAAACACCAGCGAAAAAGCTGCAGCGAAGAACCAGGTCACTGCTCATGTATTTGCTAATCATCAGTTGTTTTCGGACAATTGATTTATCCTATTCGGATGCAGAAGGTAAAATGCATTCTCTTTTTTTGTACCGAATGTCGACTGATATGGCTCGACCGCATCCCCAAAGACAGTATTCATCACTTGGTTGACCAAAATCTTCGCTGTCTAGTAACACTTACTTGGAGACCTTTCCAATGTTTAAAAAAATCGCAGTCCACTGTGCGATCTTCACAGCTCAGCACGTGCGTGTTCGTCGCTTTAAAAAGCAGAGCAAAGCACGCGCCATACGCACAAACACTCAAAATGGCACCGGCCACACGCTCTATTTTGGAAAGGTCTACACCCATTGAAGCGTTAATTCACCGCCCCCGGCTTGGAGTTGCGCGCACTGGCAGCTTTCACTACCGGATTCGACGGGAGAAGGGACCGAGTTGCACGTGCGGCCATTCCATGGAGGACGTCGAACACATAATCATGGACTGCCCCAGATACGATCAGTGTTGAAGACGATTATGCGTTGAACTAAGCATACTCGACAATGGCTTATATTTTTGGCCAACGGTTCAGGTTCATTCGACCTGGATTAAAGAAGCAGAAGCGTGCATCTACCTTACTAAATGGTTTTTCGAATGACATCGGTCAGCTATCAGTACAGGAAAACTATAAGTGTTCTTAATTCTTATATGTTTAGTAGGGTGTTTATTTTATCTCGTATTTCATCATTTAAATTATTGTAATTTATTGTACAGATGCCCTTATCGTGTGATCTCTAATATTCTAAGTTTTTATTATTTTTTAGCTGTATGCGTATGGGTGTACGCATTATATTCATCGTGCAAACAGTTTATAATTGTAGTTAATACATGATACATCCTACCCATTTCATAAATTTGGAGTTGTCGGCAGAGAATATGAGAACTCATTGTTCACTTCGTGAAATTAACGTTGAATTGTACCGATTTGGGTAATCGAGTAAACGACAATTAATTCTCCGCGCTCGGCTTCGGTCTGTTTGACAGATCAGCCCTCGAGACTTCCCGAACCCTGCTTTGAAGTGCCTCTGACAAACGAAGGCAGCCTGGGAAGCTTGAGATTGCCATTGTGCTGAAAGTGCGGTCGGCGCAGATAGGAGCCGTCGGCCGATAAGTTGTTTGAACTGCGGAGCCGCGCGGTTTCCAGGGTGGGTTGTCACGCGTAGAACAATAGCACGGAGAAATGTGCGCAGAGCGGGCACGAGACCTCGGGGGACCGCTTGATGAACTTTCAGATCTGCTATAGTCGCTGACAGTTAAAGAATCGCGGTGCTTGGCGAGCACTGAGCGTCTTATGTGCGCTCTGCATCCAGTGACATCGTGGAATCGCTTCATTAAAAAGGCCACAGAGTCAACCTCAAAGCGAGAAGCTCGATCATGAGAGGGCCTGCCCCGCGTTGTTTCAGTTGGCACTGATTATATACGTATATTCGGATGTGTGGTGTGTGATCGAGACGAAATGAGAGAGGGCGTTAATCCCGTGAAATCCAACGGAAGGCCCAGAGACTCCGAAGTCCGGTTTGCGATAAGGTATTTGAATGCGACACATGACAGACGAGCACAAACCATAAAGGATTCATAAATACATTCGCGAAAAATACGTAGACCAGACGAAATGAGCGAAGAAAAGGTACGAAATAGGGTTAGAATGTCTTCATGAAGGACAACGTCGAGTTCATGATGCATTGCGAGCAGTGGGCTGTCTCCGGTAATGCGAAATTTGGTGAAGCAAGGGAATAAAAAAATATGGTTTGGAGAACCGTCGCTTTACATTTCTTGAGACCGCAGTATACATGTTTCTGAAGTTTCGAAATCGTAACCTCCAAGAAATCGCCGCTACAGAATTGTGAGAAAAATTCACTCTAAAGAAAAGCCCGTGCGTCTAAATCCCGCACAACCCTCAAAGAGCCAATCACCGCAACTTACGGAGGCAAATCAGCGAATGACGATGCCGAAACATATGTTTAGACCAAAAAACCGCAGTCTGAGTTGTGACATTAAGCGATGCAAGCGTTTCTTAATATCACAACTCAGAGTGCGTTTTTTAGTCTAAACATATGTTTCGACATCGTCATTCGCCGAGCGGCCTCCGTAACTTGTGGTGATTAGCTCTCCCAGTGTTGTGCGGGATTTTGACGCACGGGCTTTTTTTAGAATGAAGCACGAATTGTTCCCACAGCGAATGCTATTTGACTCCAGACAAAGATGGGATAATTATAGGAGGCGGATATCAACATACTTGCGCCACCATTTGACAAACGCCTTAATACCACAGTGATTACGTCGAAAGATAGATGCAGGCATGCAGAACTAATTTAAAATATAGAATTTCATAAACAATGTTGCATCTTTTTTTTAAACGATTTTTATTGTTAGAAAGGGCCTCATCTTATTAAAAAGAAGGTCGTATTAACGCTTTTATAGTCATTCCCTGAAGGCGGAATAAAAATAATAATGATGAAGAGCCACGTGAGAAGTGCGCGTGAGAAGGGTCGGCGCACTGGAGAATTCGGGGCAGGCAGCGACGATACCCGGAGCCGCAACTGTGATCTCCGTCGGGGTGCCGAGACCCCGAGAGGCTCAGCATTGCATTGCTTCCCAAGCGGTCAAGGCACCGACCTGCCCGAGGCCGACTTGGTCACAAGGGAGGCGATCAGCGACAATTATTGTTAGAGCTGCGGTCCAGCCACCTGAACATCGACCAGTGCACCTACTAACCAATGCTGCCCAATTCACAACACTTCTACAACACTACTCCGTCATCTGCTCCATGTGCCGCCACATCTCGGCAGTCAAATATACGCACGACCACCAAAGGAGACCAAAAGCCACACTAACCTGTGAGCTTGATTAACGCAAAGAAAACACGTTCACTATAGTAAAAGAAAGAAGTTAAAACCGCTTTGTTTCAAGTGATCAATGTATATGGCGTTCAAGTGTATATTTTGTATGTTTCTTTGGCCCCTCTCATTGTACATTAAAGATTTCCCTTACGCATCCAGGTGTCTCGCATGATTCATACCTTCATTAATCACCAGCGACATTACAACGCATTTAATCACATTGTTCAGATCTTCGAGATACCAAGTAAGAGTTTAGTATGAGTTGGTATTTACTCTATGTAGATACGTTTAGATTATTTGTGCACTCTGCTACTTAACTGCACAGAGTATGTGGCCTAATCTGGGAATGTGCAGTGTCTGAAAGCTTAAGAACCAAATAGCGTGGCTTAATAAGATAACAAATTTTCTTTTGCGACTCGTTCTTCAGCATTATCATCGGGTAATACCGCATTCTAAATCGTGATTACTGGTTGATAATTTAACTTAACAAACCACGAGTTTGTTAAGCCGTCAGTGACTGAACACCTTTTAGAGAAACATCATCGGAGATGTTTGTCTGAATAAACATTTTGTCATTGTCAAATCTAGTATTTTAACCGAGAAAATGCATGAAAAGGACGTCTTAAATCCCAAGCATAAACTCAAAATAACAAAAATAAAATTAAAAAAAAGCTGGGATTGTGGCACAATAACAGGGGAGGCTTCAGGGCTGTGATATCACAAGATGCTTTGAAAGGCGTCATCTTCTAAATGACAGGACCAGACGATTTCCTCGCCTGTCCTGCAGGGTCGGGTCTAAATTGTTTACGAAGACGAACGTTCAGAAGGTCACCTATTTGATGTATAAGAGTGACGATTTATTATTTTTTTTTCTTCTTTGAATCGAGTTGGTGATTACTCTATCTTGGAGGCATCCAATGGGCGTGACGTGATTGATATCAAGGTCGTATAATTTGTGTTTAAAATGAAGATTTATTTTTCTAATATTTCACGGGTAGCTCATGTCCCTCACTGCGGCACGCCGAAACTACTTAAGTTCACAAAACCCGGCATTAAATGAAATGCTCACAAGCTAAACGAACGCAACAAACCTTCGCACTGTAACGCCTGTTCTACATCGAAATTGATCGAAGTACCAATGTAGAGAATCTGACCGGTATACATTTCTCCGCAAATACCTCACTAAAACTTTAATTGTGCGAAATTTTGGCCGTATCTTCATTGACGACACAGAGAAAACGAGAGATCACCCGCCGAAGGCTTGCTGTTTAGAAGGTCCAAAGCGTGTTGGCATAGCTCCGCGATTGCAGAGACTCCGCATGCCATCTTTCTCGGCACTCTGTAATGACGTGCGATCTTATGACTTATCTACCAACTTTTTCGTGAAAGCGGCCGTTTATAAAAGGATATGCGACTTATACAACTGTGTGACGTATAAAGTGGGCAACATGGTAACTCCCAGGTTACCGTGCAAACCTGTGAAGTTTGCACACTCCGCTGAAGACCAGCATGCATTCGAGTTTTCCATTAGCAGTTTCAGCACAGCAGGCGGCATCGAGAGTACACAATGTAAAACGGTCTACCGAGAAAGTCAGGTTCCTCGCAGCAGTGTACGACATCTGCTTGAAGCGTCGGGGACAGACGACAACTCTCGAATTAGTGCTTGGAAAGGCGTTTTTTACAGACGCGATAGAAGCAGTTTCTTTTAAAACAGAGATGTGTTCATGGACTGCGTTTCGTGCGAAAAAGTGTAACGCTCGATTGTGACAAACATGCGTTACACGCAGGCCAGAATAACATAAAGCGCGCATAGCCCATAGCAGGCGATGCAAAATCACCCAAAGCATATACACAAGCCATACTTAGTGATTTCATTTCATACGTAATCCTAACTTAGCAAAATATTCGCAACGAGCGAAATTCACCAAGGGGCTCAACGGGAATCGAACCCCGGACCATACCATGTGATCGGCAGTCCGACATATTTGCTCGGCGCCACAAGGAGGAGGTTAAAGAGAGCAAGCAGCTGGATTAAGTATGGGTTGTCATACTTAATCCAGTGGACAGTCGCGTGCTACGGCACGTGTTTAGAACGCACAGTACGACATGTGTGTTAGTACGGAGGCGACCATCTGGGTGGTTCATACTTAATCGAGCATACTTTGTCCGCAGGCGGCCGTCGGCGGCGTATCATACTTAGTCCAGCATACTTATCCTACACACAACCGTTTGTAGCAAGTCATACCTAATCCAGCGTACTTAGATCCCAGGCGTCCATCGGCGGCGAGTATAATTAGTCCAGCATGCTTAGTCCGCAAGAGACTGTTGGAGGTGAGTTATACTTAGTCCAGCACACTTAGTCCACAAGCAACCCTTGACGGCAAGCCATACTTAGTCCAGCATACTTAGTCCACAAAATACTGTCGGCGCCGAGGTATACTTAGCCCGCGGACGACCGTTGGTGGCGAATCATATTTAGTGCAGCATACTTAGTCCGCATGCGACCGTCGCCGCGCCCCTGGTTCCCCAATGACAAAGCGTGGCTCCACACGTGAGCTCACGACATCATGGGCGGGATCATAACGTTGCGGCGAGCATATGATGTCACAACTTCAGATAGCAGTCAATTGATAGCGTAAAGGGCGCAATAGACCTCCCCCTTTCCGATTACTCCAGTTGCCAAAGGGGTTCCTCGCAATCGAAGAACTCTAAGATTTCACTGGACCCTACACCCACCCAAAAAAAGAAGCAGATGCCATAGAAAACTTCTCGTTAAAGTAAGCTCGTGACACACGCCCCTCCTGAATATGTTTAAACGTGTCTTCATCGTTCTGATAAACCGGGAGAACACAAGAGTGCGTCCTGTGTGCAGTGCATCGGAAACCAGCCAGATCTCCCAGTAACCAAGCATAGCAGATCATAACGCACGCAAAATGCGCGAACGACACATTTTGTGCTCCCTACGTTTATCAAAACGATCAAGGCAAGTTTTTTTCCCTCAATTATCCGGCATACATTACACGTTTCCTAGCTTCATTTATGACCTGCATACGCGTCAGCGTCAAGCATTCACGATATATAATGCAAGCACAGTGCTTGCGTTCGCTCGCGTACGCAACACTAAAACCCAGTGTGAACTCAGCGACAGCTGTTCAAGCGGGGAATGACGACGAAAAATAAACAGGCGCTGAAGCCTCGATAATGGTTGAGCTTTCTTCTGCTAGACAGCGCGGCAGGTCTTGTTGTAAGCCACACGCTTGCCTGGGCCTTTTCATATCGTCCGCAACTGTAGATACATTCCTTGCCACTTCTGAGAGTGTTCGATGTGTTTCTAATGAAATAGACTAGTCTTTAGTCGTTTTAAACAGCAAGAGAATACTTTTAATTTTACTTTCTTTATTACAGTCACTTACTTTTGCTCTTATATTTTTTTTTCTGGCGTACCGAAGTGCTCATGGAGCAGTGCATATGTCCAAGTCACATTTCCGAAACATGCCAACCACCCTTCCTGCTACACACATAATATTGTTTCATTCGATGCACTCAAAATAATTGTGAAATATTTTTTTCTGAGTGATAATTAAATTGACTGGCAACAGAAAGAATAAAGCAAACTAGGGACAAGAGATAATTCGAGCTACGTGCTGTAAGTGTCTGCGAAGTAAACCAAAACTCACAATTCTGTGCGATTACTGCCTCGTCAAAAGCGATTTCACGCATCTCGATATGCTTCTATTTCTAAGACTTCAGAGGAAAAAAGGGCGTTGTTGCGACGTTTGCAACACTCAGTTTGTGACATTTCGATTCCCTGATTGGATCGTTTTGATCCAATCAGTTCTCGAAAAGGAGCGAAGGACGCAGCGTCACGTGACGCGTACTGCACATGATTTCATGGATTGGCTTATAGTGTGCGTTGTCGTCCAGTCCCAACGTATGTGAAGCGAAACCTCTACCTGTAGCGTGGACGCTACGATAGTTCTCTATATAAATATTCGTAAGTTGGTTTAGAAAGAAATCCAGAAACATGCATGATTTTGTTCAGTTTCTGACTGCTTAGGTGTTTAAGGTGCACAAAACAAAATAATGAGAACAGAAAAGCGAGCAACGGAATGGGAGAGAAGAAGATAGACAAACTGTGTCCGCAGAAGTATATTTAACCCAATTGTATTGCACAGCGTTTCAGCTAACCCCTAAGTATGCATGAGCTTGTCTGAACGCGGAACGTGCATCCGCTTAAAGAAGCGCACAGGTGCGTCTTGTTGAAGCTTGTTTTTGATGAGACATTGTTTGTTAGGCTTTAGTTAATAAAAATGTCCAGTTCTGGGTGGCAAGACGTCCTACTAAACTCACAGCAATATAAATACACGGGCACTATTTTCTACTGGGGAGCCATCTTCGTGACGCCAGCAACTCCATAAAATCTGAGCGATGAAAAAGTGTGACTGCGTAAAGATTCCGAACGTTACTATTATTGCTCTTTTCAGGTGCGTTATGTATTATATTTCGATAGAAACTTCATATCTTGGGGAGTAAGGCGCGTAATTCAGCAATTATTGTTTGAAGACGCCGTCCGACGGCGCTTCCTGGTGTCTGCTCCAAGGCACAAAAAGAGGGGCGTGTCACGATATTTGATTCGATGTTTAATGCAGAAATCGGCCGCCGTGGGTGTAGTGTCGGGATTGCTAGGATGCCTAGAGCCCGAAGATTGCGTTATTGCCATAAATAAACGATTTCAGATTCCACTGGAGTGCCGCTTTAAGTGCGTTCGATCAATACTACGTAGAAGATTCAAAGCCCGTGCACGAGCATTTCAGCGTCATCAAAGTGTGAGCTATAGCGAAGACACAAATCGGACATGAGTGCTGTGTCAGCGCTGGCCTCGTGTCTCTCGTCAATAATGAGTTTCAGCATAGCGTACACGAGCAAAACGCAAGCACTGCGTGTTTGCGTTAGCGTTACGTGTTCCACACTGCACGTGCGCCCAAACTTGGTCTTGGATTTGCTCATGGCGACGACGCGCATGCGCAGTGTGGAGCAGGCCAAGCTAACACAAACGCCCAATGCTTGCGTTTGCTACTATAGGCATATACTAAAACGCCGTAATGCGTCAAAAGACTCTCAGTAAAAAGCTCGAGTCTAGTTTCCGAGTTGGCGCCACCTGGGTGTGATGACGTGTAGGTAGAAAAGGCTGTTAACAGGCTTTGATTATTCTAGGTGCTGTTGGTGCGACCCACCCCGCCGCACAGCCCACTTGTTCTGTAACCGTGTCTGGTCAACATTAATTAGGAATAATAATGAAATCCTCAAGATAAAAGGCGACGTCATCAGCGGTGAAAAAACAACCAACATTCTTAAGCTCAAAAAAGAAAAAAATATTAACGAGTAGAAGAAAACTAAGCAGCTGAAACCCATACACTAAGTATGCGCAAAGTAGGATTGCAAGATGTACTTTACAGAGCAGGAAATGTTGTCGAAACGCGGTACAGCCAATGCGGAACCTTGGTGTACACGTGCACAAGCAAGAGCAAACATTTCGCGAACCAACGATACAGGGATGTTGAAACTCATTTTTTCTTTCTTTTTAACTGAACCTAAAACTTAGCTCTCCGCGTTTATGCAAATTGTATAAGCACCCTTGGAGCAGAGCCAGTGTAGAACTCGCCCAAGATTATCTGTTTACACAAGTTTGTTATTGGTGCAAAGAAAAAAAAATGCAAGCGATGAAGTGAAAATAATTTTTCTTTCCATCAAGAACGGGCAAACCAATGCGGGTACATAATTAGATCAGCCAGGCTAACACTAAACCAAAAAAATTCTCAAAAAGTATTTATTGAAGCAACGAAGCATTGTGTCAGTCGAGATGATTGACACAATGCGAAACATTCGGTTTATAAAAAACTAATCTAGTAAAACAGACGGAAAAGCAAACTTCCTCACGAAAAAAGTTAGACGGAGATTTAAAGGGATTGACAGACATGAGATGTTAAATAATATGAACAATTGTAATAATTATCTGTAATTAGTGTCGTGTACACGTAAAATGAGGAAGGGCCGACAAAATGCCAACTGCGTTGGGTGCGGTTCGATGAGGCCTTGCCTCTCACGCACTATGCACTCTAAGAAATGCCTACGCATCTACTCACCCTCAAAGAGCCAATCTCTGCTATCTACGAAATCAGCTCAGCGAATGATGAGGCGGAACATCCGTTCAGACCTAAAAATGAAGTCTGCGCTGTGGCATTACGCAATGCAAAGCGTCAAACGAGATGCGCAAAACGATCTTCTTTGGGATGAAACTTTCCGCGTTAAAACTTTACGACACTTTACCGAAACTAGACGACTGCATTAGTAAGGTGCATTCATCAAACCAAATAATAGGAGCAACTTCAATCCCATTAGAAACACATGATACTTTTACTTGAAATACCGACGGTTTGCAAATATTTTTTGGTAAATGTACTCTACGCGATCACACACACCCACAAAAAGGATTAAGTCGAAACAGTATTGAAAATTTTTGCTAGAACTGGCAATCTACGAAGTAGACGCGACAAGACAAGTTCAAGGGAAACAAAATTGGATAATCTCGTGCAAACACATGATAGGAGTCGCGATTGCAACCCGGTGTCTTTCACCTTAGCGAATGACGTGTCGTCGAATGGAAGTCATCAATTTAATGAACGACATTTTGATACACGTCATCCGAGGTGGTATGAAAGAAAAAAATAATTACGTCGTGACATTGGTATTTCGTACAAAAGCGGCGAGAAACGTTGTGCCTCAAATTTGTTCGTGATAATTTTCGAGCCTTACGAATGTGTTTGAGCGAAATACTGGGAGCGCATATGAGCATTTTACCTGCCAGCACGCCAATATGCCTTTTGTCTATGAGTGTCACTCGAAGAAGTGGTTTTAGCCTTTTCAAGACCTTCTGTCATTGTAGTACAGGCAAATAAAAAGGACCATTCGTCGAAATGCCGTCTAACAAATAGGCGGTTTCTAAAACGTTATAGTTTTATTGCAAGATATGGAGGTCATTTACTTGTAAGAATAAAATCAAAATTAACGTCAGCGACAGGACAACAACAACAACAAAAAAAATGTTGGCGGTGTTTCAGATGGTTTATTGTGGAAGGTAAGCAGGATGCAAAACAGCTTGGGATGCCGCCGTCTTGAATAACTGCGCTGATGTTGAGTACTATCTGCCAAGAGGCAGACAGATTATCACGAAGACAATACAAACGAGGTCAATTCGGTGTCGAGTCTCCTTTGAAGTCCTTCGAGCTAAAGAAACATCCGCGTAACTATAAAATTCGGCTTCCGAAGAGCCAACACGGCCTTCCCACATTAGATTATTCTTTAAAATCTTTAAACTATATTCATTCTCCAAAGGCTGACGGAGCAGTACACTAATGCATTCTAAGCTGGAGATTATGCAGCTTTTTTCTCGGTTTTCATTTATTGCATGTATCATGTAACATAAATAGCAGCATGCTCAATTCTTATATGCAGGCGTTGGACGGTGACATTTTTTTTTCTCAGCTCACACGTGTAAGGTTCTCTGAAAATTATTCTCTAGAAACGCGATAGGCCAATTACATATAAGTTACAATCCTTGGAATTCCACGAATAGAATTCGTGGAAGATAAGCAGGACAGAGGTTAATTTGATTCTAGATAGTTTCAAGTCCCACTAGACACTATCTAGGCGGGAGCGAGCGCTGAGCAAGTCTTCTGCTATGTTTATCCAGGTTCCGGGTTGGCTTCTCTAGCACAATCAGTGCGCAGATATACGAAGCCGCTCATCAGAGTACTTGCACGGATGTTACTCTTATTCGTCAGTATTATGTATGTATTACGGTAATTATTTCTATTTGTATCATGTGTCATGGTCTTTTTTTGTATGTGTGAAAAACACTCTTATTACTATTCCTAATGTCATTATTATATATTGTTCATTTTATTACTGTGTATGTGTGCTTGTGTTTTTCATTGAAGCGTGCCAGCACAAAGGCCGATGACTTGTTCCCGGACGCTGTAAGAAACTGATTTATTGATTAATATTATAATTAAACTTTTTTTTCAATGTATGGCTTTCTACCTATGTTTATGGTTGAGCTCTTGTTCTGCTTATCTAATCACGTTCGTTTTTACTTTTTCAGCAAATCCTATAGAAGAAAAAAAAAAGAAGGGTTAAACTGAAAACCACGGGAGTCCTGTCGCAGCCCTCTAAAGAGGGTCTATAGAAAGACGCCAGCAGTTCGAAGCAACAATGCACCAAAACTGCAGCGTAACAACAGGACAAAAAAGAAAAAAGCGCTTGACGGTCAGTTTTGAAAATAAAATGAGCCTGCTCACATGTCGGTGATCTTGTTGGCTCTGTCTTGGTCGAGCAGCTGCGGGATGGCGGCGATGCGGTCACTCTCTAGCTGGCACGACAGACTCTGGTCTAGGTGGCAGGAGCAGCCCAGACTCTGGCAAAACTGCTCCGGCGGAAGCAACTTCCGCGTCGCGTTGGGCTCACCCACGATGGACACGTGCGTTGCGTTGTACATGGACACCCCCTGGAAACGCGGCACTGCCGTCGCCCAACACCACGACGTTCCGAAGCACAAGAGGATCGCCTGGGAGAGCACCAGGCACCACGATGAACTCCCACCAAGCACCATGGTTCGGGAATGACGGGCAGCGAAGTTGCCGGACACTCGGCCGCAAGAACTACGGGCTACTTCTCAAGCAGAGGTAACCGTCGGGATAATCCCTGCTACCGGACATCCTCCGAGTCGAAGACTTCTTTGAAGAGGAAAGATTCCAAGTCGGAGGGTAGAGCTTCACGACGACCCGGTGCAGCCTAAGCAACCGTTCGAGAGCTAGTGTCAGGAGGAACGCGAGGAGCGACAAGCTGGAAAGAACACATAATCCCAGGAGGTACGCGCAGTGGCACCGGGTTTCACATTGGAACAGGCGGGGGCACCGAAAGCCAGGACAGAGTGCCCGTTCCAGTAGTACTATTCTCCTCCTCACGTGGTGACTTGTGGATGGTGACGCATCGTTGCCCCGAAGAAATGAAGAGCAGGAGGAGCTTTTTCCTTTACTTTTTTGTTTCACTTCATCACAGCGGAACGAGCTCTTCGACGCCGAAGCGCGTCTCGCAGCTGAGCGCGTCGGCAACTGGTCGTTCGACTCGCAGCGCTGCCAACTTTTCCAGAGGCAACGCAAGAGGGAAAGGGAGACGGATGGGGCGTAGAGAGAACGGAGCGCGGCGGCTAATACGCGGGTGTTCCCAAGAAAGAAGCAGTAGGCAGCGCCTCTAGCGGGTGTTCGCGGATAACGGCCGCGCCGTGCGAGGCAATATCTCCTCTTACGGACGTCCCGCGACAGAGCGGTTTGCTGTGGCAACGGCTCCTCTTGTGGCTGGGAGTCAGGTGGCGATGGCTTGGAGAAGCAGCGTACGGCTCGCAGGGTTCTCACTTCTTGCCAGAGTGGCCTCCTTCTTCCCATGCCTCTTCGTGCACCGTTGTAAGAATGAGCGAAGTATCTACGCAGTAACTGTAGTCTCTGAAAGCAATAAAAAAAGTAAAAAAAAGAGCGAACATTTTGAAGACTTTAGTTTTCTGAAAAGAGGGAGACTGGTAATTAACGTTTGGGTAGTCGGTTGTTGCCCTGGAGATATCTTTTTCATTTATGATAGGCATAATGAGGTGGGTTAACTCGGCGCCGCCGCGCTCCGACTATATCGTGAGGAGAAATATAACCTGAGTAAAAATTAAAGTGGAAAGCGGAAGCGTGACTTTTCCATTTAATTTTTCTACTGATCTTTCTGCACTCTGTCTCTGAAACTTCACCATCCTAGGAAAAGAACGCATAATATTTATTTATTTTCGTCCTTATTACGGCCTGAAAGAAGAAACAAATATTAGTTTTTAACATTTTGAACACCGGTGACTCAACAGACTTAGGAGACTCGGGAGCTATGTTCCAACAATCAACCTGCGTGCATTAAAGCGCTAACTTTCTTTTCTTTTGATTCAGTTAACAAAAAGAATAAACCAGAAGTTGTAAAAAATAAATTAAAAACAAAAACGGTATTTTTTAAAGATTATCCCAAGCAGGGGTGTGCGCACTAAAAATAGTATAAGACACCAATCTCTTAAAGTGAAGTGTGGTTTTCACATCTAAAAAAAATAATATTAATAAAGCACGTGGCCTTCATACAGTTCACAGCCTTCTCAAATGAAACCCTTCAGGGTCAGATAATATATAAAGGTTTCATAACTTAACAACATCACTTTATCTAATAAACCGATCTCAATAAGCATTTGGCGCATGCGTGACGCTGCCATAACTTTAGTTCACAGGAGGCAGAGGGCATTGCACGAGAGGGCTCGTGCTGTCTCGTGCTCTACACGTGCATAGCTCCAGCGGGGTTGACGCGCGTGCAAAAATACCAAAGTTCCCTCGATGCACTGCGGCAGCGGTGGCGTAGTCAAACTGGCTGGTAAGGGTTCGTCTCATCTAAAATCGTGTTCTGGACCTAGCTTGAGTAAAACATTGCGGCCAGCTGCACTCGAAAATACTTAATTAGCGCCGGTTGCTACAACTGAACATTTTTAGAGCCCAGCTCTTAGGCTTCCGTTTCTGGGTTGAACGGCGTCGGGGTAACCACGCGCGTTGCATTATGGGATGTTTCTCCGCTAAAGTTATCGGGGAAATTTTTTTGCTAAATTTAGCGGGGAACTTTTTCCGCTAAACTTAGCGGGTTAAGTTTCTTCGCTAAATTTAGCGGGGAAAATGACCTCACGACTTCGTGTCACGTCACCCGTGGACAAATTCAGCGGAAAGAGAAGAGGAGGAGGAGGAGGAAAGGAGGAGGGAGAGCGTAAAAAGAGGGGCATACCCTCCCCTCCTCCTCCTCAAGAACTGTGTTTTACTTTCGGATCACAGAGATTTGTTAACGTCTTTTTCATCATTTTTTTATAAAATGTGTCAGAAAATGATAACTCGCGGATCTTTGACGTATCTTTGGTTACCGAAAGCGCTACATTCATATTAATTTCAACTTTTCAACGTCGCTTAGTTTTTTTTCTGTTTTCTTTCTTTGCGGTGGAAACAACGTGGTGGATACTTTTTCGCGTACGACCCGTGCATGTCGTTCGAAATACTATTTTAGTCTTACTCTCGGTATCTATTGCCCTATTTAAATCAATTTCTCCAGCTTAGAATAGAAGCCCGTAATCTTCGCACTGCTTCTGAAATTCCAAAGAAGGCAACAAATCTCTCTCCCGTACCAATCCTATCTAGTGGATAAAGCATCGAAAGCATGTAGAAGCACAGATTTAGGTTTATTCTAACTAAATATCCCGGGGACATCGTACAAATAAAGGGTGGTATGGAAATGGATCATTGATAAATAAACGAGAAGGATAGTATGTACGTATAACAAGTTAACCGACATAACAAATCTGGTTAATCCAAAAGTTTCCAGGGGACCTATGCTGTGCTTTTGGACTCTCAGGAGACTCAGGAAGAAGGAAGTGACGTCAACAACGCTCTTTCGATGTTGATTGGTGGAGTCGCTGATGACGGTATCTGCTAGATACCGTCATCATAATAAGATGCGTTCATTCACACCTACGTCACTTCCTTCTCCCTAGTCTCCTGGGAGTCTAAAAAGCGCAACATAGCACCCCAGTACGCGGGAAATCAAAGGTAACGCATGTAAACTGATATTTGAAATAATCATCGGAAGCAATATCATTTTTCACAAGTCCTTTCGACATGAAATTAATCACAAGGCCAATTGAGATGGTGTATTTTTGACCATATTAAAAAGGTAACACGAAGTCTTTTCCCAATTGTTCAGTGTTTTATTCTTGTGAATCGTCCTCTTTGTTGTCGTTGTGTTAATTTTGTTGCATTTATAATGCATGTGTAGATTAGTATTCATGAGTAGAGTGTGATGTGAGCTTCTTTTTCGTCATCGAACTCTATATTCGTAAAAAGCAACTTAGAGAAGTAACCAACCTTACACTTTACGAACGAATAATCACAATATTAATAATAGCAATCGTGTTCATCATAAATATAAACCTTTTTTCGAAGTAGGCCCCCTCAACGAAACGCTTTTGGGCGACAAGGCTTAATCGGTACTGCGTGTCAAGTAGCCAGACAAAACCCTCCCCCCCCCCCCGCGCTCCATCTTTTATGGACGCTTGCGTGTCTATCGTTTCCAGGCCACACCCCAAGGGCTTCCCGGCTACGGAGTGGGCTGCGCGTCGAAACCCGACAATGTCCCAGACTCGCCGGACACTTGAACTGGCAGCACAGTTTCCTCGCCTAGTTCTTCCCCTCGACAATGAGGCCACTATACGGCACGTGGACCTGGCGGCCTCGGGCCGTGTGCTGCACCACGTACGCTTCCCGACGAGCCTAGTATTTTTGTATGTCCGAGTAGCCCCTCCACTTCCTTTTGTTTCCCCCTCCGGCAGTACATCGTTCAGGGCTTCGTTCACACCCTAAGTTGAGAGTGCGGTGGAAGGTACATGCTCGTTGGACCAGTCGTGCTCCCCATCTTTCGCCACGTGATCATGCTTCACACCTGTGCCCACGCGCAGAGGTTGCGACCAGGTGAGAAGAGGCAGGTGGTTGATTGGTCCAGGGAGCGCGTAGCTCCAACCGCACTACCAGCTCGCGGGTGAACCTGGATGTCTCGCACAAGTTTGTTATGAGAAAAATGATTCCTTCCTCGATCATGTGTATGCACGCGTGTGTAATTCTGTTTTGTAGGGGCTATGTTTCTTGAATGTCGTTGCTTTAGGTGACAGAACGATTGCGGTCAACGCCGCTTACTATGCACAAAGAAGATGCGGGTAGAAATGGCCCCGCAACTCGAATCCAACTAACAATCGTAATTCAATATTTAAGGGGAAAGTAACGGTATCATTTCAAAATTATTTAAAAATTCGTTTAAAGTTTAACGAATAAAACATTGAGTCCCGAAGCCGCGAATATTCCTTCCTGGGATATTTGAAAGTTTAAATGATTTACATTTCCGCGCTAAACCAATAAGGATATTTTGAATATATCGATTTAACTGAAAGAATGGTGACAATAATTACAAAACGACCGGACGTGAAAATTGGTTTAAAATAAAAAAATAAATACGCAGAACGGCCACGAAATTAGCAATGTAGATTTACCAGGAACTACAAGGGCGGAACTTTGCTCAACAATTTAGTTTATTACAGGAACTTTTCGGGGTGTAAGAGTCGTTTTGCCGTCTAGTTTGTTACTCGATCAATTCCAGAAATACGAAAAGCACGTCGGAAATTGTCTCCTGACTTGTTCATTTTGGCTTGTTTTCTAGACTTTATCAAAAATAAAAGGAGGATTGCTCTAGCTCGTTTGGATAGCTTTATCATTTAAAATCTAAGAAATAAGGTTGGGAAAAGATACACCGTCAGCTGAGACAAAAAAGCAAAAAAAATATTTAAGAATGTAAATTTGGCAAACAAATACGTCATTTTTTTTTTGCATCGCACAAGCGGAGGCACTGCATATGATTTCGTTTCCATAATTCCAGTAACACAAAAAAATAAAAAAAGAAAGAAATGTACGCACGAGTTTTGTGGGAGCTTTTGCCGCAATTCACCTGAGCCAGTGGAGAAGCCAACACCGCAAGCTGGTGTCGGGTAAGAGCTCAACGTCACGCTTAATGCTATTGTTGTCGCTTTAAGCAACGATTGTGTTTTTAAAGGCTAGGACCCCTGAGAACCGTGCGGCGGAATACGGAAACCGTTACGAAACCTACTTCAGAGGAAGATGCTGAACGAAAGAATGGTAGATTTTGGCGAAAGGAAGAAATCCTAAGCGCACCTCAACGCAAATCGAACCCACGGCCTAATGATCGTGATGTTCGATATTCTCACTGCGCCAATGTCGAGGGTACTACATATTGTATCAACGCCAAGTGTGCGAAGCATCTACGTCGTAACTTGCATAGCTCTCGTTATGCCATAACTATTGGAGAGATTGCAATCAATACAGATAGACACTAAGGGGAATGAGGAGACGAGAGCGCGCGAAGCGGGGGGGGGGGGCGGAATAATTAGTGGTGGACACACAAGGTAGCGCCTATGTCTACTGTGTTCGAACGCGAACGAATAACCATCCGGACGCCGGCAATCGGCGTTATGGAGCATCCCCACTGGCGGTTGAGCTGCGTTTGCGAAGCTGATTGCGGATGCGGTTCGCGGGCGAGCGACCCCGTTCAAACTAGGGATGTCGTGAACCAACCCTAGGTTCCAATTCGAAAGGTTTCGATATGTTCTAAACGAACTGAGGTTCGAATTTGAAAGATTTTGATATTTTCGTTCCGACCGAGGTTCGAATTCGAAACATTCGTAACTTTCGAACACCGTGGAGCTTCGAATTCGAAAAGTTCGAAGTTTTCACGGTTTCTAAAAGTTCGGGCTCGAATATTTCGAATATTTCTTTCCTTGAGGTTTAAGAATTTAGAAGGTTTCGAACTATCCTAGCTTGAAATTCGAGAGATTCTAAAATTTTAATTACTTAAGCTCTGAAGTTCGAAACGAAGATTTCGATTTTCTTTGGATCTGAAAGTCGAAAAAATCGAACGCTTCGACTTTTTATAGACATAAAGTCGAAAAATTTAAAGATTTCGAAATTGTTTCTACATAAAGTTCGAAGGTTTCGATTTTATTTTAGGGCTAAATTCTCCGAAAAACTGAGAAGTTTTTGAATTTATTTCAAGTCCAAGTTTTCAAACTTCGAAGTCCGGTTTTCATGTTCCTCCACACTTTCAGTTTCAAATAACCTTTTCACGCACAACTGGTTTTCACGAAATCAGGTTTAGAAAAATTCGGATGTGATATTTAGACTGCGCGAAGTTGGCCAGGCAATTAAATGAGACGACGAGTGTCCCGGATGTGCTGGAATATTTGCCAGTGCAGAGGGACACAAATGAGTATTTATGACCGCCAGCCCGGGGGGGGGGGGGGGGGGGGTCTTTAACGTGCATAACGCAGTAGTGATCACACGAACGCACTGTTTTACGATACCCATCCAGTTCTAAATGGCCAGGGGCAGTTTCGAAGTTGCACGCTGGTACGCTGTAGTAATCCGACCGAACGCCGCCCGAGTGACGCTGGCATATAGCAAGTTTAGTTTGTAATTGTTCTGGAGGTTTATTTTCCGGGACGGAGGAAACGCCGAGCAAAAGGCACAGAAGCCGACACAACTCGAGGTCGAGGAGGCGTTTTATTATAGGACTGTTAAAGAAAACAGCACGGGGAAAGAGGACGTGCATTAAAGATCGCGTAGATAGTCATTGTCGGAAACTCGTTGTCAGAAGGCACTACTTGTCACATGCTTAGTGGTTCGGAAGTTCAAAGCTATGTCTTTTCGACCTATAGAACTGCGCCAATAATAAAAATAAATAAATAAAAATTAATCATAATTATAAAAGCGAAAATAAAAAGCTGAAAAATAAAGCTATTAAGAACTCGCCGGAAGTGTTGTGTTTTTGCATATTTAGAGGCTCAGAACTTTGAAACAAGCTTCGCCCACCAAAATGTGTAGGCAAAAAAAAAAACACGTCTCAAAAACGTAGGGCAAAAAAAAATTTAAAATGTTTTTTTAATGATTTGTTGAACTTGAACGATATTAGAAATCTTCCCCCATGAGCTAAGTTATTCCTCAACGTGAAAAAACAATAAATACATTATTTTGTATTCTGCAGATGACAATGATATGTACTGTTCATGGTGTTAATTTAAATGCGATACCTCAAACAATTTAGCGAAAAAAATTACAAATTTTAGGGCATAATTGCCCGTAGATACATGTTTGGACATTTCTTCGAAACTCATCTTGAATAACAATAGTCATCTTAAAACGACACTGACCTAGGCTATACATAGATCATTCTTAAAAAGTTTAACAGCTCTACCATAAATAGCTTCGGCTATAGCGCGCTTCAAATATGGCACCGACGACAATCGTCGAAAACCCGTCGTCCTTCCTCGCTCCTTCCGGGAATTTAGTTCTTTAAAACTAAGCATGCCAGAACATTGAAATAGACGGCATTGTTTTTCGCAAGAAACGCGGCACCGCGTGTAAAATTCGAGAAAAAAGCTGCGAATGTGCCTCACCGCTTGAATTCGATTGAAACTGTCCGCCGGTCTTTCGAAGTTCGACGAGCTTCGAACTTTTACCCTAGAAGTTCGAAGTTCGTCGAACTTTTAACCTTTCAGGATTCGAAAGTTCGAAACTTTTCGATTCCTCCAGAAAAATAAGTTCGAAAGTTCGAAAATATCAAATTCCTTAGCGTAGGAAGGTCGAAAGTTCGAAAAGCTTCGAACTGTTCAATGCAAAAAGGTCGAAAGTTCGAAAATCATAAATTTTTGGTCTTTTAAGTTCGAAAGTTTGACAAGCATTGAATTTCGCAGCGCAATAAGTTCGAAAAGGATCGACGTTTTCAGCGGAAAAAGTTCAAAGGTTCGAAAAACCTTGCATTTCTGAACGTGCAAAGTTCTAAATTTCGAAAAGTGTTGAACTTCTTGGCTTAAGAAGTTTGAAAATTTCGACTTCCGTCGAAATATTCGATATAGAAAGTTAAAAAAATTCTCAATCTTTCGAACCTTTCGCACCGCTTTATTCGATCATCGAAACTTCGGTTCGAAAACAGTTCGCGGCATCCCTAGTTCACACACTCAGCGGCGCGGTTGGCGGTTTCCCGGAGACCATCGCGTTACCTTTCGGGATTTATTGCATATGGCAACCTTGTTTACAAAAACAAACTCCAGTATAGTCTACGATCCAAAGCCTTTTGGTCAGAATGTTTTCTTCCTGTTATTCGCACGCATACCGAGTTAAGGCAGCAGAAGAGACACTGTCCCGCGAAACCGCGCCAGCGATTCCCACGAGCTGGCCCACAAGCAAAGCCCAGCTAGGCTCGCTCTGCTGCAGTATATACCCCTTATTCAATAGAAAAAGATGCCCCTGACTTTTTCTTTCTTTTTTTGTGGACATTTTGCGTACAAATAACGGACCTCGTTTTTTTATTTTATTTTTTTTTCTGGGGGGGGGGGATAAGAGAGGAGTCAGTTTAGCATTTTCGGAGTTGTGAGGGGCATTGGTGATGATGCGGGGAATATGTTCACGCTATCCGATCGGAATTTTTTGGTGGCAGATCCGCCTTTCCTCACACGTTGGTTGGATGTGCTATGTCTTTTGCATCAAACTCAAATAAACGCAGTATGGATTACATATGCATCATGTGGTACGTACACTTTATTTCTTGAGTAATTGCCAATTATTCATTTTTGGTGGAAATCCCGCAGGGGGCACCTGTGACAGCAGCTGCTTGGTGAGTGGCGTCACCACGTACCCCGAGCCATGCGGGTTCGCCCACCCACGTCTGGCTGTGCGTGGCTTTCCCGTGTTCGGGGGAAAGGGCATCCGGTGTGGTTGAGCCGAGCCCGGGTAGGTTTTGACCTCGGGGACCCCCGGGTGAGGCAATACACCATTTTGGCCCCCGCTTTCCGTAAACGGGTGTCCTCGCTTGGCCCGACCAGGATGATTCAGTCAGTCGCCACTTCTACAATCCGTTCTGATCTTTCGCTTTTATTTTTCCTTTTTCTCTCACTTCCCTCTTACATCTCATACTCCTGTTTCACCTCCTTTGGTGGCAAGGGCTCACCTTTGGTGGTAAGAGATTTCCTTATCCAGACCCACTCTTGGTCATAGTTACCGGACAGCAGTGGTAGTGTAGCATATCCGGCAAAGCCATACTTGTTATGGGGGCTACATACCCCTTGTTAGGCTTGGTGGTGGGCGGTGACCACAGTTTCCGGAAAACCATTCCCCTCTTATGGGTTCCAAGCTAAAACAATCTGATCGGCCTCCTAAGAGTCCGCACCGTGGACCGTTCAACGTTCCTGAACAAAGACAACTCCAATTTTAACGACTACTTTACCAGGTTTTTTTGTACTGCACTCTGAAAACACTGCTAAACCACTGTCAAGGTGTCTCCCTCATTGTTGCTAAGGTTCTCCGAAGCACACTATGAACGAAAAATGAAGCTAAGAAGCTCTTTTCAGGTGACCTTCTTGTGGAGGTATTCCAAAAATTCCAGGCCAAAGCTCTGCTGTATATTCAAACTATCCATGACCTCAAGGTGACTGTTTCGACCTCACCACACATTCAATACCATCCGCGGTGTGATATCGGAAGATAATCTGGCAGACAGCTCCGAAGAAGAAATTGCGGAGCGCCTGCAGGCTCAAGGTGTTGTCGCCGCAAAACGAATCAAACTCCGACGGGATGGCGATGAACGACCCACTGGACACATAATTCTAACCTTCTAGAGACGTACGCTGCCACCTTCAGTGAAGCAGGCAACATCAACTGCAGAGTGCAGGCATACATTCCAAATCCTCTCCGCTGCTTCCGTTGCCAGCGCCACGGCCATGGTTCGCGCGCTTGCCGTGGTCGTGAGACCTGTGCCAGATGCAGTGGCAAAGACCACCCTGCTGATGCTTTGCACAGCAGACTACAAGGGTGCCAACTGTGATGGTGACCACCCTGCATACTCAAGGGCTTGTGCCCACTTCAAGAAAGAAAAGAAAATTTTGCGCTCAAAGCGAAGGAGAGCATTAGTTATCAGGATGCGAAGCGTCGTCCCTACCGCTTTTCAGAGAGGCTGTTTCTTGCCAAGGTGGTGTCCAGCAGGGCACCTGCACCGTCCAAAGAATCAGTGGCAACCCAGGCTTTTTTTTCCAGATCATGTGAAACCGCTGCACTCCCCCACGCCCAGGCTAAAAATTGCTCTGCCTTGGCATTCACTCTCAGTTACAAAAGCAGCTTGCACCACCCTGCGGTGCCAGGGACCCAGGTGCCACTGAGGTGGTGGTGACGACGTTATCGTCCCTTCCTTCTACTCCGTCCCCCGGAAGGGGGAGCGAGCCCGTCGCTCCTCTTCCCTTGAGAGGACTTCTCCAAGGAAGCCGCACGTTTCACGTGCAGTGGAGAATACGAATGGGGCAGTGGGTCGGCCCAGTACGTAAACCACCCCTCCAGCAGGGCAAGGCAGAGGCCGGGGGCAGCCCCCCGATGTCGTCTGATAGCTCTCAGGCTCCTGGCAGGCCTGCCAATAAGGCCCTGGACGCAGAAGGGACTGCTGATGCTGGCACCGTTTGTGCTTCAGAAACTGACCTAGAGGACACGGACTGGCGGACAACAAATGAGAAACAGAAGGGGAAAAAACCAGTAGTTCCTCCAAAATGAGTATTCCATTGCTACCTTTCTTCTCTAATAAGGGCATTTCCATAAAGAACGACTGCGATCATTCAATGGAACTGTAGTGGTATTCTGAGGAACTTCGACGATGTTCAGTTTTTCTTGGAGGAACATCGGCCACAAGCTTCTATGTCTGCAGGAAACTCATCTCAATGCAAGTCATACAAATTTTCTTAGGTGGTATTGCATTTTTAGAAAAGATAAAGATGACGCGTCTGTTTCTGCTTGGGGGTTGAAGTGGATGTTCCCAAGCCCATTCCCTGCTGTGCGGTTGATATAGCCACTGGACTGCAGGCAGTAGCGGTGCTCCTCCTCCTTCACAAAGTGGTCACTGTGTGTTCTTTTAGATAACTCCTTTTGCTTTTACCTTACGTGATTCTAATGATCTTTTACTACAGCTTCCGGAACCTTTTCTTTTACTTGGAGATTTAATGCCCACAACTGTTTATGGGGCAGCGACCACGTTGACTCCCGTGGTCGAATGATTGAATCAATTTTAACGTCTCTCTCACTTTGCCTTCTTAACACGGGAGAACCAACCTATTTTAACCCATCATCATTATCACCCTCGTGCAATGATCATTCCATCGATAGCGCTTCCATTTTTACTTCTTTTACATGGGTCGCAGACACTAGCCCGCATGGAAGCGATTACTTTCCGATTTGTTTTTAGAAACAACATCCCCCTAAATGCGTGCCGGTGCGGACTCGCCCGTTGGTGGATTCAAAAAGCGAATTGGACTGTTTTTACCGAGGCGACGCAGCTGGCATGTACATCCCTTGATAAACTCACGGTGGACCTAGTTATTGAACTGTTAGGTGAGCGTATTATTTATGCAGCATGTCTCGCTATTCCTATGACGTCCACGCATTTTCCGCGGAAACCCCAGCCGTGGATTAGCAAAAAATGTTCTGAATAGCGAAAAAAAAACAAAAAAAAGAGCACGGGGTATTTTCTACGTTACCCCACGCACAGTAATCTCCTCGCGTTTAAACAAATCAAAGCTCGAGCAAGATACATTCGCCGCTAGTCCAAGCTAGAGAATTTCCAGGGGTACGCCTCTTCAATTAATAGCCCTTGCAACACTGGAAAAAGTCTTGGATTAAGTTCATCGGATCGAGGGGCGATACCATGCTTTCTTAGTCCCGCTTCACTCCCACAATGGGGTTTTTTCAGAGAGCCTAGAAGGACAGGCTAACCTCCTTGGACAGCATTTTCCTCGTATATCAAGTTCCGAACACACTTCCTCCGCATCTCGTAAATACAAAGAGCGAGCTGAAGCGCATACCGTGAGGACCTCAGGTGGTATCCGTGAGGCTTACAATCAACCCCTCACGCAGCACGAACTCGGTATGGTCCTTCGCTCAACAAAGCTGTCAGCTCCAGGACCTGATGGTATACAGTACCAGAGGCTTGCGCACCTTCATCCCTCGACACTACTGTTAATTTTGTACTTTTTCAATTGCGTGTGGCAAGAGGGCAGGTTTCCACTGGCTCGGAAGGCAGCTACAGCAATACAACTTCTGAAATCCGGGAAGAATGCTTCCTCAGCACCTAGCTACCGTCCAATAGACCTTATGTGAAATTGCTTGGTTGTCTGACAACACTGAGAGCGTCGCCTTGTTTGTTGTGGCAAGCCGGCGGCAGCGAAGCGTGCAAAGCAATGAGCGAACGGTGGAGTTTTCCGTCGTTTGACCACGTAATGTGGCGTAATACCCTGAAAGACTTACTACGGATATCTGAGGCCGCGTTAGAAACCTTGTGCGCTTCGGGAACGCCATCGTCACGGCAGCGGAGCAAGTCGTACGCCTTTGCCACCGAAGCGTACATCCTGACTTCGTCAGTGATGACGAACCTCTGCGACTCAAGGTACGTGAATACCGTTGCGTAAATTTCTTTCCTTTGTAAACACTGTGAAAAAAAATTTATTGCTAGGCTTGTTCACGTTGTCCCTTTGTTGTTCTAGTCGTTGCAACGCCGGTGTCGTATCTGCTACGCAATCGGACAAAGCAGTTCTTACAAAGCGGCGCTCTTGCGTTCGTGTTGAATTCTTGAGAAGTCAACGATTGTCAGTGCTTGGTGGGAAGCTGAAACATTGCTTAAACGAGGTGGTTTTTCACGGGCTGTACCTGTTTCTTTGCTGTCCTTAAGGTGCTTACCAGTAGAAAAACAACCAAACAAAAACAAGGCATTTAACGTAGCTCACGTATTCTTCCTTGTTATCCCAACAGGCTCGGTGTCGTCTATGCAGAAGCTACATGCTTCAGGAGCCAGAAGAAGACTGGAGTGCCATATAAAATTCAAGTCGCATTTAGGCTTGACACTGGTGCAACTGACAGGTGCAGCTTGTGAATGCCCTGCTGGAGCAAGCGGTGCATGCAGTCCCATTTTTGCCACTCTTCAGTTGATCATCTTGTTGAAGACAAAAGGCTACAAGGAGACACCGCCAGAGTTGTCGTGCACCGAGCTCCCACAACAATGGCGGCGCCCTCGACGACAAGGCATTAGGCCAATGAGTGTCCAAGACGTGGATTGGAGGAGTCCCCGTGAAGGCGGCGTTCCCTCACCAATGCCAGTGCGGCTGTTTGATGCCTGCGCCAAGAAGCAGGACGAGCAACGGCAGCTGGAGTTGCTGCATGAACTGGGCAGAACTCTCCAGAGCCTTGGGAACCAGGACTTTGGCGCAGCACTACTGGCCGCCCGAGGGCCGCTAACGGACACAAAACTGGGGCCCTCACCTGCTCGTTCACCGCTGTCTTATCAGCAGGCAATGCTACCCTCCGGCTACAAGACGTGGACCACGGCCAACATTTCTGCAGGAATCGGCCTTGCAACTTCGGTACCGGAGCTCTCTCTCTTCGATGGGACTTCACAGCACACATTCTCTGGCACGTTCAGTGCGGAGGAATGCCAAATATTGACGGTGAGTGCTGCTTAGGCAACCGTGACAGACCTAGTGTTGGGCGTAGATCAAGTGAAAACTAGTACCAAACAAGGAATACAAGACAGCGCTGACTCACAACTGTTTATTTCAGCGTGCGACGATACCGCCGTGATGAGATGCGGCCGTCGATTGCACAGTGCTGCTGCATGCTGAGCCCCATCGTCCTCACTTGACTAAAATTGCAGTGGTACTGTCGACAGCGGCTCTTCGACAGGGTTCCACCTAGCTGGAATCCTGTAGCAGCGTCTGCTGTCCGCCACATGACCAGGCTAGACAGCGTTTTATGCACATTGCAAGGCTAAAACTGATACTACCTCGTCTTGTATTAGCAATGTAAAAATCTTAACTTATCGGTTAGTTCATGTAAACGTGATATGTTCACGAATATGAAGGCGTATACAATGTATTGTAAGCAAAAACAAACACGTGGCGCTGCGAAAGATATTGCGACGGTGGCCAGAACATGTGAATCCAACCGTTGCGATGACTCTCATTGTGCCTGATGCTGCACCAGTTTTACTCGTACAGTCGCTGCATGTGAAACAGGCATTACACGTCTTACGGAAATCGTCAATCCCTGACGGTGTTGTTTTTCCCACGGCCTCGATGGTAATCTGGCTTCTCGCCTGCTATGCCTTCAAGCCTTCACGCCTCGATGCTCACGAATGGCTGCCCTTCGGTGAAGTCATCTGGAATTGCACGGGACAGTCGATAGCGTTGTGACTGCTGTAACCATACGCAAACAAAGACTGCTTAAGTCAGCACCGACGAAGTGGAAGGAGAGGCTCCACAGTACTGCACACTAACAACAACAAACATGGCGAAAGGGCTGCCTTGATGTTGCAGATATTTGGGGTTAGGTTGTGCCACGTGTCAGGCAAAACTTGACTGCCCTGCAGGTTTATGCATTAGGCATAACATCCTGCATATCTAAACAAAATAAAATTGTAAATCACAAAAATATTATGAACTGCAGCGCATGCGCTCCAGGTCTGGACAGCCAATGTGTGCACCAACTTCTGGCAGTAGCAGTAGTCAAATCACAAAAAATGTCATGGTCATCAGTGTCAATTATATGGTCAAAGTGCCTGTCTGACAGGGCTATTATGCCAAGTTTAGTTTCTTCCTGCAGTGTTTTCTTAGGCAGTCTCACAAACTGCAAAGCTATAAAATGTACTGCCTTTTCATGTCGCCTTGTGTAAGTTCTTTACAAAATCTAGACACAACACATCCTAGAAAAACATCCAACACGTATAAAAGATAGTCAAAGAGGAAACGAAGGTGTAGCATTTTAACGTAGTATCATTTCCAGTCAAGCAGAAAAAAAACTATGTGCGCAATCACTTCTTAGCAAGGCTGGTGGGCCAGGAGAAATGCGGTAATCTAGTGGCGAGCTGTCACAGGTGTGTTGTGTTCTTATGCTATAACGACTTTTACCGTTTGTCGCAGGGGATCGAAGTGTCGCCGGAAAGTGCCAGTGAGCTCGAACTGAACTCCAGACAGCAAGGACGGAGTGCGCACTGGCGAGACGCGCGGCGCAACCGATTAACCGCGTCAAGTTTTGGTCGTGGATCGAAGCGAGAACAGTGGACAGAAACGGGCTTGCGGAACCTCATCGAGCCAAAAGACATCTCGCATGTTCGCGCAGTTCAGTATGGGCTAAGAAATGAAAGTTTGGCTGCGGACCGCTATACAGCTGTTATGACTAACTTCAAGCACAATGTGTCGCTCCAGCACTGCGGCTTAGGTAGTAAACCCTGGATTCCCGTGGCTTGGTGCCACACCCGACAGGCTGGTATATGATCCAGAGGAGCTCTCGTATGGAGTCCTCGAAATCAAATGTCCGTATTCATTCAAGGACACTGAACCAGATTATGCCAGGATGCAGAACTTCTACATAACATTCAATGAAAACGATGAGCCACATCTTGACCGGGACCACGACCACTATGCCCAGGTGCTTGGCCAAATGGCTCTGACTGGATGTCGCTGGGGAGACTTCGTTGTCTGCTCAGAGAAGTGGATAGTCGTTGAGCGCATTCGCTTTAATTTTCAGGACTGGGTGGAAATGCGTCGAAAGCTTGATGATTTTTACTTTCGGCACATGTTGCCCTATGTTGCCCGCAAGTAAACTAGCTCAGAACTGCAAGTAGTTAGGGCTAAATAAAGAATAAAGATGTCTCTGGCTGGGTGAACTGTTGTGTTTCAGTCATACTTGTCACCCCTCCCCTCAGCGCAGTAGCATTTACGGTTCATCACGCTGGCAGACATCTCTGCCTTTTCAACAAAATGCTCCCTCTCACGAACGAGTACTGTCGAGACCGGTTATAACGAAGTCAACGGGAATCGGAAATCACTTCGCTATATCCGCTATTTTGTTACAGCCGACTTCGGTTATAACGAAGTGCAAAATGGAATGGGAAATCGTGATCGCTTCGCTGTAGCCGCTATTTCGTTGTAACCGACTTCGTTATAACCGGTCTCGACAGTATGAAACAAAAAGAGACCACACGAGCACTACACTCATGACAGGTTTCTTTCGTGAAGGTCAGCACACATACAAGGATTAGAGAAGGTATTAGCCAGTCGCACAAAGCTCCGACACACATAACACAAAGTAATATTGAAGTGAACATATCGGGGAACTACAGAGCACGTGCCCATGTTGCAAACAGGCACCCACCCCTTATTTAAAGGCACACACACTAAGCAAGGTCTTTCGCAAGTCTGTCCTGCTTTTCCGTCCCCAAACCTAGAAAGTGCCCGTCCCTCTTTCTCGCGATTGTGTCTGTACTTCGAGTGGGCACTCGATCAATATTTTACGGGAAAGGCAAAGTTTATGTGAGCTTGTCATAAATATGTGCGTTAGGTTTCAGCCTGCCATCATATCTGCGCTGCCTGTGCGATTTATGAGACGGGACTGAAAATTCGTGAGTATAGCTGCCACTGTCCAAATCTGATTAGCTACAGGGGCAAGGGTCAGGGGTATCGGCTCAGTCGAAGATATGATATGCCTTAATTCTTTGTATTCTACGTTCACAGTGAATTCTTAGAGATGCGATCTCCTTTGTTTCTTGCACTTGTCCATCTGTGAATGTGCGGCCTTTCAAGAAAGGGGGCAGATTCAGCTTCACACCTTTTCTCTCAAGCAAATCCTCAATGAGGAAACCCTTATCTGCCATCACAGAATCATTCTCTTCAAATGTCAACTCTAAAAAGCCGCTCCTTATGACAGTTTCTCTGTCTGATGTCGATCCTGTGTAAAGCTCGGACACAAAGGCCAGAAGCCCATTAGGCAGTACACCGACAAGCCCTTTAAAGGTGTTTGCTGATTTGTACATTGAGTATTTGCTCAGACTGAAGCGACGGAGAGGTCGGCACTTCACACTGTACCTCCGTTGCATCCAGAATTACCCTCGTTGATGCATATTTCTTAACAAAATCACCTGGCATCATTGCATCTGTTGTTTCCCTTGGTGCCCACAGGGGAAATGAGCTCAACTTTGCGTACAGGAAATTCAACCAGGACATGCAAATCCTTGACACTGTGGACTGCGCAATGGAAAACCTGTGTGCCAAGTCTGCTTCAAAGAGACCAAGACGTAGTCTCACAAGAACTAAAAAGAGTTCATTCTCTGTGGTTAGCTTTCGCTTGCGGCCCCTCAAAGAATTCTCCCCGCTGCTACTTTCTGTTCGCAAGACATTGCAGCCATCTTTCCCAGTGTCCAGAAAACGCAGCAACGCTGCGAAGTGTTGATATCCCGGAAGACCAGTGTAAAACGTGAAGTCTTCATCGCAGTCTTTGAAGCGCTCAATGCAAAAGGAAGCCGATTTTCCCTGCTCTTGCGAAACCTGGCACTCAAGGCGGATTTTTTCTGCATGAAGCTCACGTAGTGCACCCCTTGCATTTTCCAGTTGCTGTCTCAGCTGTTCACATTCATCACGAAGCCGTGCTATTTCTCTCTTCTGCTGCTCAACTACAGCTTGCAAGATGCTCGGCTTCTGCAGCACGTGAAGAGCAGTCGTGAACAGGTTCCACTGGGCTTGCAACAACGGCATCCACTCCATCACTGCTGCCCATCACTGCGTCTTGGTGCACGTCTTCACTTGCTTGAGCTGTCGGTGCCACTGGCTGCAGTGGCTGGTCATTTTTCTTTAGCAGTGGTGGTGCACGTTGTTTTGGGGGCTTCCGAACATTGCTTTGCGGTTTGAAGGTGAACACTGACGGTACTGCAGTGTCCCTAAGGAGGTTGTGCCCGCTAGCCACGCCAGGTATAAAGTCACATGCACGGAAATGCTTGGAGCACACTTTTGTCGATTTCATGTTTACGCAGGAAGTTAGCACCTTCGTCTCTTTTCATTGCGATAATCCATTTCTTGTAGAGGATGGGGTCTCTCGGAAAGCGATGGAAGGATACCTAGAACAAAAAACAAAAAGGAACATTGAATGCAGAATTAAGAAGCGCCGTTGGTACGCGCAGCATTTAACACGCGTTTAAATAATTTAACTGGGGCTCACTAGCAAAACGGGGATTACCAAACAAACATATCAATTATTTTTGTTTACCAGCTCGCCTGCACTTTATCACTGTTTACTTTTTTCTGGCACGGTGACGAGCAGAAGACAACGTAGTAAATGAGGCGGCGAAAGCAAGCGGGTGTTGCTACCTGCGCCCAAACGGCACAGATTGTTGAACGATTCCGGTTGGACAGAATCGCGACTATTGCGCGAGAGTCCGCGCTGCCGCCCTATCGTACGAACAGTTGCGGTAAGTCTCGCCAATATATCGCGACAAGGACGAATGCTCTTGGCTTTATCTTTTACTGCAGTGACATAGTCACGATAGTTCGCGGTCACGTCACCAACCAGATACTAAGCAGTCGGCTCAAAGCTGAAAGATCAAAACACCCAGTCAAAGGAGATACCCCATGCGGTGCTCTTAGGCTGTATACATACCTTGTGGGATTCTAGTTTACCCCAAAGTCCTCAATGAGGCAAATACCCACTCCGTAACTCGTCGGTTGCAAAATGTGGGTTTCCACTTACCTTGCTGATCGCTGTGAGGTAACACCCACTCCGTAGTCCGCTGCTATAGCGGCTACGGCCGGGTCCGTCCGCTGACTGCCGTTAGGCTCCGATGGACGGGAGAACACACCAAACACAGGGATACCGTAGAAACGTGTTTATTGGCCTTACGCCACACGCTTTGCGCCCGTAGGCGAAACAACAGAGAAATGAGGTTGGCGCTGCCTTATTTGACAGGATCACCAGGAGAAGGGTCCGCGCTGCCGTAACTGGCAGGATCACGGAAAAGGGGTAGCAGTAAAATAACGATGAATGCTCCGTCGAGCGTAGCCACCCCTAACCAAGAGCCCCGGCCACAGGGTGTGGCCGGCTTATGTAGCCTGCGGGAAATAGACGCGCCCGGGGAGGCCGGTAGAAGGTCACTCCAAAACGGGACGCGTCCATAATCACTCCCAAGGGTGTGCCGATGGCGCGTTCACCCAAGATGGGCAAGGGAGAGCCGGCCCCTTCGGGGAATTCGACCTCATGGTTCCTTGTATCGGGGAGGCCGACGCCATTGATGACGACGGCTCCCGCGGCCTGCTTGAAGCTAGGCCTAGATAGAGATAGAGGGAACCCAATGGTTCCCACAACCTTGTTCCCGTCGCTGTCGCTGATGCCGCGCTGCTTGCACTGCGGAACGCAGCAATGCACCGTCATATTGCCAGCGTCAAAAAGCCATTTACAGCTATACGCATGTGTACAACTGCAGAACACCGAGGGTACGCCGCACATACGAGCCCGCGCGCAAGACCTCCCGGCCGCTCGTCGCCACTACCAAGATGGCGAACGTGGTTCCTCTCCCGTTCACTGGATGGCGCTGATAATTTCGGATATCGCCTATTGCTCTCACCAGCTGTCTGCGCAAGACATTCGAACGTATGGTTAAAAATGGCTCATCTACTTTTTAGAAAAACAAACCATTCTAGATAATAATCAATGTGGATTCCGGTCCTGCCGTTCCACAGTTGACCATTTTTTTACGTCTTGAAACTACAATTCGTGAAGCCTTTGTTCATAAACAACACTGCTTATCAGTATTTTCTTACCTGGAAAACGCAAATGATACAGCATGGCGCTATGGATTTCTTCGTGACTTGTATGAAGTAGGAGTACGTGGGAGGATGCTTGCGACCATAAAGAGTTATCTGCCGGAGCGAACTTTTTTTTGTTAAGTCGGGTACGGCTCTTTCCAGGGAATTTGTTCAAGAGACTGAGTTCCGCAAGGCAGTTTCTTGAATGTTACTCTCTTTATAGTCAGATGAACTCAATAGTTTGGTTCATACCTCCGTCTGAGCAATATTCTCTTTATGTAGACGATCTTCAGTTCTCTGTCTCATCATGCAATCTTTCAATCTGTGAACGTAGACTCCAAGTTACAATCAACAACCTCTTGAAATGGGCAGAAAAAAATGGTTTTAGGTTTTCTCCTGATAAGACAGTGTGTGTCTGCTACTCTTCTAGAATAGGAATCACCATGGAAACTTCCTTACGGATGCACCAGGCTCCCATCCCTGCAAAGAAGAAAAAACAAGTTTTGGGCCTTATTTTCGACCGTCAGCTGTCCTTCATATCTCACATAAAGAATCTGAAGATACAATGTCAGAAATCACTGAACCTGCCTAAAGTTCTGTCCCACAAGACATGGGGCTTTGATTGTTTATGTCTTTTACAAATTTATCGCTCTGTGATCCGCTCACGTCTGGACTACGATAGCTTTGTATATGGATCTTCGAGAATATCGGATCTTAAGGCACTGGACCCCATCCTTCATCAGGGACTTCGCTTTGCAATAGGAGCTTTCAGAACATCGCCTGTGGTCAGTCTCTATGCTGAGGAAAATGAGATGTCCCTTGACAGACGGCGATTCTTCTTGGGATTTATGTATTCGTTAAGGATACGATCAATCGCAGAGCATCCAGCCCGGGAGGCAGTGGAGGGCACGAAATATTAGAGGACAATGGAATATAAGCCTAGCATCATCCCTCCATTCGTGATGAGAAATAGGATTTTGGCAGAGTCAGTTGGGATAGACAGTAATTTCCCAGTTGCTACAGTTCCAAAGACGGTGGCGTTATCGGATTTGAACTGCTTACGCTGCGATTTTTCGCTAACAAAGTTTAATTAGAAGGATAACCCATCTGAGGTCGTGCGACAAGAATTTTACGAACTCTAGAAGGAACATGATTCTCATTCACACTACGACACAGACGGCACAAAAACCAAATCATTTGTTGGCTGTGGCATGACCAGCCTTTCAGTAAGAAGTGTTCGTAGGCTAACTTCGTCCGCGACTGTTTTCATTGCTGAACTGCACGGCCTTCTGCTTGCGGTATATCATATCATTCAAACAAGTAACTCCCGGTCAGTTGTATATACAGATTTGCTGAGTGCCTTACGCGCTCTGACGTCACTTGAAACCCACAAAAATGACCTCATTGTTTAAATACAAAACAAAATAGTAGCAGCGACCAGGAAAGGATGTAATATTTTATTCTGCTGGGTACCGATCCATGTCGTAATTCCAGGGAATGAAGAAGGTAGATCGTGCCGCGAGCACTTGTGGCACCCGTGCTGTAGAGATTAGTAGTATCCCATCTAGAGATTGCTGTGCCCCTAATCAAATATTGCGTTAAAGCTCAGTGGCAGGCAAAATGGAGCCTACAGGCGTCAAGCGAACTGCACATGATTAAGCCCTTTCTCAGTGAATCGGAGAGTGCTAGGCACAGAGACAGGTTTTATGAGGTAGTCCTCTGTCGTCTACGCATTGGGCACACGCGGCTCATGCATGGACAGACACCTCTTACGTAGAAATGACCCTCCTGAATGTGAACATTGCCAGGAACCTTTAAATATCTTGCATATCCTTCTCGAATGTCCAGCTTATGATGATAAACGTCGCCATTACTTCTCCCAGCTCTACAAAAAGCACGTCCCTTTACACCTTTGTGTGTTACTTGGAAATGAGCCACTACTCCCACCCACCCACCTGTTTAAGGTTTTAGAAAATATTGATCTCTTACGCAAATTGTAGCCCTTTTTATAATGTAAAAACCCTGCTCATATGTTATACATTTTCATGTTCATTAATTCATAAATCACCAGTTACTAAAGCTCTTTTCTTCTTCCTAAATCCTCTTATGCAATAGTTTCATTTCTTGGCGCATCATAGCCTAAGTTGCCTTTGCGCCATAAAACCTCATTTTATTATTGCTACTTTTGGGCAGAAACATCACGGTTGGAGCTAGCGCGGCTATTTTGGGTGCAACGCCAGTTCCGCGGAAGTGTGGCGGCTACCGCAGTTAATCACACGACGTCTCTATCGGCTTTCATGGTAGTCATGCACGGTGTCGATAGTATTCAGAAGTAGGGAACTCCCGCAACTGCCAAAGAGGGTTAAAAAGTTGACACTTTGGGCGTTTGGAGGCGTGTTCCGATCTCATACTGGCAAAGACGAACACGGCAGCTCAGCGACGGGCTTGGCTACCTCGAATAACAAACAAGCGAGCTTACCCGATCCAAACAACCGGAGCGAAGCCAGGATTGCAGGTCAACTATATTAGCGGTTGAATCAAGTGAAGGACGCGAACATCACGTTCCCTCGCTGGTTTGTCTGCTGCAATGCTAGGACTACAGCGCCTAGAATTATTTACTAGTAGTGATTTTAGCCTTCACTAGTGCCTGACGGCAAGATTAAGTCGCAAAGTCAAAATAAAGACGTTCCATCAATCAACCTTATCAACCATGGGTACCATCTTGCCTTAAAAGTCACCGACGTCACGTCTGAGTCGCGTTGCGATTGGTTGCCGCTTCGCGGTGCGCGAAAGCGGTTGGGAGATATTCGTTCCGAGGCGGTGTGAAAAACCGCGCCCCAACCACGCGATCCCAGCCGCTTTACGATTGAAAACGCGAGGATCCGCTTCTTGGTTGCGGATCCGTTTTCAGTGTGAACGGGCCATTACGGCGTTCGGCGTTCGTGTTCGAACAGGTAGTCGAAACAAAAGTAGCTTTTCTTCTTTGTCTCGACTGCGTAACTTTCAGCGTATGTGAGTAACTACTAGAGCTGGAATTTCCGGGACATGTCCCGATTTTCAAAAGTGTCCCGATGACAGTGTCAGCTACCAGTACACGTCTGTCAAACAATTTCCATTTGGTTTTCATCAACTATATTGTCCAGAATTGTCCCGATTTTACGTTGAGTGTCCCGAACTATTCCATATTGTCCCGATTTTCCATTAAGTGGCCAGTTATTTAAATGAAACGCCTGTATACAACGTGCCTTTCACCCATTGATAATATTTTTTATATCGCCAAGGAGCCAGCGTGGCATTCTTTCGCCAACGGCTCCAACGGCGTTCAAGCCGTATGCACTGCCTTATATGAGCCGGCTGCCTTCCCTGCCTTCTAAAGCGCTGTATATACTACGCCACCGACCGATAGTGCCGCGGACACTCCTAAAGGTTGCTGCCGACGAGTAGCCTTAACTCTGCATCTGCACCACAAGAAAGAGCCGCGCGTGCTCCAATAGGTCTGCGATGGCTTCCGGCGACGGGCTGCCGTTCCCGCGTGTGCTCATGTTGACTCACCGTTGTTGGACTGCTCTGCGAAAGACAAACTTCCTAAGTCGCATGAGAAAAATATCGACATAAAGCGGGTACGTTCACCCTCAGATTTTTGCCGCGTGTCTCTGTGGAGGTGGAGAGATCGTTCTCCGACTTTAAGAGTCTTTTTAACCGAGAAAAAGCGAAGCCTAAGTAAGCAAACACTTGAGATGTTACTGGCCATTTTCTTCAACGCACTGGAGTAGAACGTGTGTTTCGGATTAATAAACAAAATAATACATATTTTAACGCTAATTTCTACTCTGAGCATACTTACAGAAGCGTACATTGTCCCGGAAAGTGTCCCGAGGTATTGACATTTTCTGTCCCGATTTTGACCCGATTTCAACACTAATTGTGTACAGGAGATCCCAGCTCTAGTTATTACAACAGGTATTGCAGATCCGCCTTCTTTACATCAAGTGCTCGCATTTTCAGCGGGGCGCAAAGGATATATGTATGCATATTTAATAAAACACGCAAACATTAGAATGGCAAGAAATGTTCTCTTGCCCATTGCTGCATCGAATATTGTTGTGTAGATGGCAGTGTCATAGGACTATTTTGAAAGATTGCTCCGTCCAAGGCTACAACACAACCGGATAACTAATATCACCTTGTTTGAAGGCGCTATTGTCGTAACCACCCCTTACGTCAAAATGGCGCCACAGCTCCTACTAAACTCGATATCGTATAAATTAGATTTCTAGACTCTAAGCAGAAGGTCACCTGCCGAAAAAAGCTACACTCGACGTAGTTCCGTCAATGCCATGTGACCATTCCATCCCCTTACGTTTTCGATGCTGTCTGAAAAAACGACTGGTGCGCGCTTTCTTCGCTCTTTTTTTATAAATTATATCTTATTAAACCAAAGATAGACGCGCTATATCGACAAACTTATGCGCAATGCAAGAGGGAAAAAAGTATACCTCTTCATGGAGGGACACTGATACTAATGAAAACAGTAACAAAAATCTACAAAATTGAGTGTCATTGCATTTCCATATCTGCAACGCGTGAAATAATAAACTCCAGAATTTATTTATTTCACGTTATTTTAGACGAACCTGCAAGAGATCAAAATTAAGTGTGGGGCTTTCAAAACTTTTTTCTGTTTGTTTTGTCAACGCCTATGGAGCTCAAAGTTGAGAGTTGAAACCTCATAAGAATCACAGTCCCCTTCCCATGGTGTCTTCGAAGGGTCACTCATTGTCTGAGCTTCTTTCCGACCAAAACACCCAATATTCCGTAAAAAAAAAAAACGAAAAAAACAATAAAGGAAGATCCAGTGGTGGATCCCAAGGGAATGCGTTCGCATGACCGTTGTAAAATGCCACACACGTCCCCCTTGTGAAACGCTAACGCTGACCCCTTCACTTTTCTGTTTTGGCTCTCTCTTTTGGCTTTTTTTTCTTTTTGCTTCCTCTATTTTGTGCAGTTATCATTTTCCGACTTTAAGAATTTTTTAACAAAGAGAAGGCACGGCCTTTTTAAGCCCCACTTGAGATGTTTCTTACCATTTCCTTCAACGCTTCGTGACGTCTTAAGTGTTAGCATTTCCCAAAGGGGCGCATGTGTGGCGTTTCCTAAGGGTCATGCTAAGGCATTCCCTAACGATCCACCAATGAATTTACCTTTACAGTTTTCCGGCTTTGGCCGCATTGCTGCCAGCTGAGCTAGGCGCTGCTTCCACTCCTCTGTTTCCTTCACCCACCTTGCACGCTTAGCAGCGGCATCCGGTGCCTGACGCTGCTTTCGCTGTTCACCGGTTTCCCTCGCGCCCATTGGCTTCCGCCCCGTGACGTCATTTCCCCATTGTCCCTTCACTACTCTCCTCTCTACGCGGCGCGCTTCTCTTTCCTTTGCGTTGTCCACAGACGGACGACGTGAGCTTTTCCCTGTCACGTGGGAATTAATGCAAACGCCTAAAATAAAACTTTGCCTAATTTAAATGCATTCCGAGTGAATTTTCTGACAATAAAAAAATATTAACGCCTACGCAAATATTGCGTACAATCATATCAATGAAGATAAGTTTAATCAATCAAGTCAAAGGCGGGAAACCATTCTCCCGTCTAAATCTTTATAAATGTCAAAACAGGATCACGGCATATCCTGCGGACTGCACAGAGCACCATGACTAGTGGGGTACCTTTACTATACGTGGCTGTAGAATGATTTGAAATAAATCGCATAGTTCTCAAATATTTCACGTTCTCGCGTTTTACAATCTGCTCGAGGCCAAGACAATTTCTCATAGTTTTAGCCTTTTTGTATGAGATGAGTACTGCGATGCCTTTTGAGTTATTATCAGAAGTCCAGTATATCTGCACGCGAATCTGGATTTGTCCGAATGAAATGCTGCTTACCGTATGCTTCACGTTAATAGGTAATTTAAGGAATCTATCATTTTCTCCTCGCTTGAGCGGCGCTGAATTTGGTTCCTTCAGTGACGCAATTTCGGGTACTTCGTTGAATTGAAAATAGAAGGCACATTATGTTGAATTGCAAAGACCTTAATTTTCAAAAGTTTCTTCCTATCAAATACAAGTTATGAAAAAGCAAAAAAAAAAACTTTTTATCAATAATTAATGCGTCATTTATCAAGAGAATAACGAGATTACGAAACAGCAAACATGGCAATTGAAAGTGTAAATCCGCTAAAGTTTGTTCGCGGTTTCTCAACATAAAGGTTGGGAACACAAAATACTAATTAGTTCTTCTGTTGGATAACGCCAGGGATTTCAAGCAGGCGACCCTAATTTGAATACATCATCAAAAACCCGAGAGAAAATTGATTTAAGGCGGCACCAAACTAAATAAAAATAAAGGTTTGAAAGCCGTCAGGGCTGCCTTCAAGATTCAAGTGAACATCTAAATATTGTAAATGTAAGCCTCTTTGTTTGCTGTCTTTATTGTATTTTTATGCACAACATGGAAATCGATGATTAATTCTGCGAGGTGGGGTGCTGGACGCAAATTGTGCGGAGCAAGATGTTAAAGAGAGCAATGCAAAAATTCTAATTTGGAAAGAATCTCCAGCCTTAAATTTTTACATTGTTTATTTCTTTAAATAAACGGAGAAACCGCATCATTCTTCAGATATATCGCGATTCCGTTACGTAATAGCATATAAACTAACGCTGAATATTTCGGGGTTTGCAGCCATGGGCGCGGCCCTGGGAACTAAGGCGTGACACGCAATGGGTATAATATTGTAGGGTGGTTTCATTTGAAATCGAACACGCTTGTCAGGGTGGGTCCTTCGATTTTTTTTGAAAAAATATATGTAATTGCCCCATTTCTGGGAAGAACAAAACCGCTTTTCAAAATTTTTAAAAAAAATATTTTGCTTCACGAAAAATTATTGAGTGGAGCAGGGTGAAAATCGGTTTTTTACTCCGTGATTTTTCTACCCAGTTCTGTACGCTGGTATAAATACGGGAAGCATACAAAACTCACAGTAATTTTTTGTGCTCTTGTATGTTACTTCGACTATTTTTTAGTTGAAAGGAAAATAATTTTGTATTTTTGTTTATTGAGATAAAAAATGCCAAACATCGTCTCTTTGACAATCCGGTGACATCTTCAGAGCCTTGTAACTCATGAGTCATTATATTTGTCGCTTACCAAATACTATGCGGGTGTAGCTCTATACATGGGCTATCGACGGGCATAAGTTTAGTTTATTTTATTTTCACTGAAATTTTTATATAAAATTTGAAATATCGTCGAAAATGAAATTTACCGATATTTTGAACCCACTTTATTAAAAAAGGCCATTTTTATTTCGTTCAATTTTTTTATTATTGCTGCCGATCATATTAACTTTCAATTGGCTTGATGCGATTTCCCCTTTTTTGTTGTATCTTCTCTAGAAGTGATCAAAATCACTCCCACGTGACAATGCGGTGACAACTTCAGAGCCTTGTAACTCATGAGTTATTTTATTTGTCGCTTACCAAATACTATGCGGGTGTAGCCCTATACATGGAATATCGACGGGCATAAGTTTAGTTTATTTTATTTTCACAACTTTTTTTATATAAAATGTGAAAAATCGTCGAAAATGAAATTAACCGATATTTTGAACCCACTTTATTGAAAAAGGCCATTTTTATTTCTTTCAATTTTTTTTATTATTGCTGCCGATCATCTGACTTTCAATTGGCTCGATGGGATTTTCCCCTTTTTTGTTGTATCTTCTCTAGAAGTGATCGAAATCGCTCCCGCTTTCTCAGAACGGCCAAACGCAGTTTCCGCAGGTCGGCTTCGCTGCAAAGACTATACTGCTTATTTGTGTGTTCAAATGCAGCGGGTAAATTCATTTTGATTGAGTACACTCGTGCTTAGCTACATATTGTTTATTTCTTAATTTTTAATGATGGCAACTGAAATTCCTTAGTCCGATCGCTAGCGGTACAGCGGATGTTCCATTACCTTTATTTATTCCCAAACCAAAGCAATGTGTGCCTAGCCAAAGCAAATCTACCGTAGCCAATTAAAATAAAATCGTCAAATCGCTTTTCTATATTCCAGAAGGCTGTACAATCTTTGCATTAAGCTTGGTGCGACAAAGTGGAGAAACTAAAAGTCTACAGAGACATTAAGTGACTGCTTTCGCTGCCTTCAGTGCATGTGGGAATCGTTGCTTCTTGGCATCAGAGATATCGATCAGTCTTGAACAAAACCAAACACTTTTATTTTTAACTGCACACACTCGTTCAAACAGAAGGGCCACCGTCTCGGGTTCACCGCTCGCTCGCTTTGGCTCCAGTTTTCGTTCTGTCCGTCTCGACTTACCACGCTGTTGAACTTCTCGGCTGCATCCGACCGCTGCGGTACAAAGTTCAGCTCGCCTCCCGCGCTCGATCGTCTAAGCAGAGGCAAGCCGATGCCGTTGTCAAAAAGTTCCAATATGGCGTTGCTCGTGAAGTGGACTATTTAAAGCACAACAAAATATTGTTTTACACGTGCATCCTAAATATACTAGCGTTAATTAATAAAAGTGTCTATTTATCGCCAACTGGTGTTTGTGTTCTGTAAAACATTGTCTTCGGTTCATGTAAACTCTGTCCGTTTTCCTCACTTTTGTTCTGCAAACTGCTTTTCCTTGTAAAAGAGGGGCATGTGATATTACATATTTTTTATATAGACGCTGACAATAAAGAACAGGCAATTACATGGTTATTTGAACGCACGCGACAAGACACATCATGGATTGGCGCCCGTGCCGGATGCTTCCTGGGTGTAACGGAGATGGGTCTATAGCGCGAAGGGCCGGGCGTGCTGTACGTGCCTTACAAGCTGTGTATAGCAACAGATATATGACCCCGGTCTGGCTACATGAAGGGCTCGTTCCGCTTTCTCCGCCCTTTGTGCCCTGGCTTTAGACATCGGATAATGGAACATCCGCTGCACCACTAACTATCAGACTAAGGAATGTCAGTTGCCATTATTAAAAATTTAGAAAATACAATATGCAGCCAAACACGAGTGTTCTCCATCAAAATGAATTTACCCGCTGCATTTGAACACACATAAGCAGTTTAGTCTTTGCAGCGAAGCCGACCTGCGGAAACTGCGTTTGGCCATTATGAGAAAGCGGGAGCGATTTCGATCATTTCTAGAGAACATACAACAAAAAAGGGGAAATCCCATCAAACCAATTGAAAGTTCATATATCGGCAGCAATAATAAAAAAATTGAAAGAAATAAAAAATGGCCTTTTTCGATTAAGTGGGTTCAAAATATCGGTTAATTTCATTTTCGACGATATTTCATATTTTATATAAAAAATTCTGTGAAAATCAACTAAACTAAACATATGCTCGTCGATATTCCATGTATAGGGCTACACCCGCATAGTATTTGGTAAGCGACAAATAAAATAACTCATGAGTTACAAGGCTCTAAAGTTGTCACTGCATTGTCACGTGGGAGTGATTTTGATAACTTCTAGAGAAGATACAACAAAAAAGGGGGAAATCGCATCAAGCCAATTGAAAGTTCATATGATCGGCAGCAATAATAAAAAAATTGAACGAAATAAAAAATGGCCTTTTTTAATAAAGTGAGTTCAAAATATCGGTAAATTTCATTTTCGACGAAATTTTAAATTTTATATAAAAATTTCAGTGAAAATAAAATAAACTAAACTTATGCCCGTCGATAGCCCATGTATAGGGCTACACCCGTATAGTATTTGGTAAGCGACAAATATAATAACTCATGAGTTACAAGGCTCTGAAGATGTCACCGGATTGTCAAAGAGACAATGTTTGGCATTTTTTATCTCAATAAACAAAAATACTAAATTAGTTTCCTTTCAACTAAAATTTAGTCAAACTAACATACAAAATCACAAAAAATTACTGTGAGTTTTGTATGCTTCCCGTATTTATACCAGCGTACAGAACTGGGTAGAAAAAATCACGGAGTAAAAAACCGATTTTCACCCTGCTCCACTCAATAATTTTTCGTGAAGCGAAATATTTTTTAAAAAAATTTTGAAAAGCGGTTTTGTTTTTTCCAGAAATGGGGCAATTACATATATTTAAAAAAAAATCGAAAGACCCACCCCGATAAGCGTGTTCGATTTCAAATGAAACCACCCAGTAAGTTTTGCAAGATGTGCAACTATGTGCTCAATCTAATGATATATTTGATAAATGTTGTCGTTTAAACATGGGTAAATGCGTCAAAAACCTCATATCATCGACAAAGTTGTACTACATATTCAGTATTAATGGCGCCATCTGCCCGAGGTGAAAAAAAATAAATAAACAATTCCTCTCTTGAGCCTCACCTCGTTGTGCTTCTACGTCAGTAGAACTTCCTTATGGAAATCAAGCTCTTTGCTCTCCTCACCCCCACCCCACCCACCCTCTCCACATCGCTCAGACAAACCTTCAAGGTCGCCATGAAAGAGAGGAGGTACCCCTGAGCGGACCTTCCTTATCCCCATTGTGCGTCACTGCGCACGTGACTCGGAAGAAGGTGTACGAGGTGATGGTGGTTTTGAGGCGCCGGAAGCGTCAATAGTTTGACTTTTTTCCCCTAAAAAACTAACGCGCGTAGGCAAAATTTGCTTTCAGTTCGCTAATCCGGACGCGATGTATGTATAAAATCGGATGCAGGTATAAAATAGAAAACCTTAATACCCAATTGGCTGACCAAAAACTTATATTACTTTCTGTTTTACTCGAAGCTCTGTTATGGATTATGGTCTGGGGAACAACCATGTCTACACACTATGATAAACTGATTACACTTAAAAAAAAAGTTTCTGCGGAGTTTGGAGAACTATTATGGCAATATTCTCAAATTTCATAGCAGTCTTTATTTTACTAAGCATAACATGATCAAAGCAAGTCAAATCTAATATTTCAAACTTATGCAGACAATACACAAAAAACAAAAACCTCTACCAGTGGATGAATTTGCCTTACAACTTTATCTATTCAGGAATAGTAAACGTAGAACTTCTAAGGGTGCGTACAAACTATGAAAAACAGAAAATTTATTATCAGTTGCCTGCATTATTAAACACCATGGAAGATTACACTGATTTTTGACTGTCATTTTATAAATACAAGAAAGAAATTAAACAAATAGTATAGACAAAAAACATCTGTTACGCGTTGTAGAAATGTGGTTATGGTTACGGTTTTTATGGTTACCCTGGGTGCTCCACAGGACATGTGAACACCAATATTGCTGAGTATTTTTTGTTTAATGTGCTGTACGAAATGTGAATATTGTTTACTGTGTTGCATGAAGTATATTTGGCATTACACGGGCATGTATATTGAAGCAGGAACTAAATCTACAAAGTTGTACACCGTGCCACCTTTTGCACTTCTGAAACTGCGGGGGTAGAGGCCCAGTCAGGCAGAAATGACTTTTTGCCACAACCTCCCTGCCGGGATCGGCCTCATAAAAATCCCAATAAACTTCAGACTTCAAACAGGAAACAACCAATAAACTTCAAACAAGGAACAACTACCACAATTATTTGACCGATATGCAAATATTGTTGCACGGCCCCTTTAATGAAAATAAAAATAAAAATCATGCTACTTTATTTTAACGAGAGTTTGCTACCGTCAAAGAAAACCAATCACTGGAACCGCGCCGACAAAGTATCTTTTCTGCTCAAGTACCCCACTAGCAGTGGATATTATGTCGACTGTTTTATAACGTCTCCTCGTGGTTGCCTTAACAAATGTTCCTCAACGACAGTGCACAATGTTGTGTTTAAAAAAAATTTCTATCCTCTAATTATCAACCCAAGGAAATAATGAACAAAAAGAAGCTAAACAAATTACGATGAAATTGTAAGTAAGGCATTTAGTTATGATTATAGCGCCATCTGTAAGAACTAGTTGTATTGTTGTGAACTAAATAAGCAGGCCTATTTTCACCTTGCAGTTTACATGCTTTGTTCGAACGAAGGTCGCGCACCATGGAACCATTTGCCTTTTAAGACTGCTGTTCACAAAATGTTCAGACCTTGGAATTTCAGTGGCGCAAGGACTTGTTCATTTACGCCAACCGTATATTCACCGCAGAAACGTTGGAAAGTCCGCCTGTCAAGTTATTTCGGGTTAGCCATAAACTGCTCTCAGAAGAACCGAACGTTGGCATTCGAATGGCACACCGGATTGTTTATTGACGCAGGCTGTATATTCGAGGCCAAACTTTCGAACTTTCGCATGTCAGGTCCGTCCGGATTAACCGTAAACCACGTAGCCAATGGCTGACTCGCAATCACACTCTAGTGAATCTTCGGAATTCCGACACCAACAGTGCATACCAGAATCGCTCTTCAAAAACATTCCGAGACTCATAATTGGGAATGATTGGAAGTTTACGACTGCTTTTGTGCTTTGTTTTGATTTTTGATTTTAGTTTTTGTTTCCTGCACAAATCAAAAAAGGTAACTAAATAAAGATCTGATAAACTGAAACAGAAGTGAAGGCACCCACTGAAAGATAAAAATTACAAGCACTATAGTCGGTGACCTTAGCAGAGCGAACGCTGGAGATGGGGTCGCCTCCTCTCCAGCGTAGGATCTGCAAAAGTAGAAAGAGATGGGAGGAGCTTCCGCTTTACTTTTAACCTGCCACTGACTATAATTTTTTTTTTAATATCAAACAGGCAGCATACCGTGCTTTTTATTTTTAGACGAGCTTTTACAGATTTATTTAGATTGTATTGCCTCATTATGTCAGTGGTGGCGTTTAATTTTTAACTAAAACAACAACAACATAGACCTAATTTTTACAATAAATGTATCCCCGTCGGAATTTTTAAAACGGTAAAAAAATCTCGACACTTTCAGGGAATGTATATGCCCAGGTGCATACCTTACTTCAAATCTGCGGTGAAACAACCATGATGACAACATTTGCCTGAAGGCCCTGCGAATGTTTGGAATTGTACGTTGTACTTTTACATTTTTATTTCAGTAGCTAATGAAAACCTATTTCTGTCATGCTGTTCTTTCCTTGAATAGGCTTCTGTTTCCTGTGACTCCCTTCCGCGTTTCTTTTTCTCTTTCTCTTCTGGAATTTGAAATCCTAAAAACCAACTGAAATTTAGATTTGCCTCATTGGATTTTTTTTTTAAGACTGAAGATTGTGATAGTGAAGGGATAGCGAACTTGCGGGCTAGTGAGCCGCATACGGTTCTTCGTGGGAAAAGTGGGGCTCTCGAGATTTGGGGAAAATATAAAATACTACTTCAAGGCGGAAGTCAAGCTTTTCTATGAGTATATAAGCCTATGAGCAACTGGCGGATGAAAAATACATGTAGTATGCAATTAATGACCAAATTTTGGCCACCTTTCAGTCAACGAGCTCAGGAACATAAAAACCAAAATCCCACTGCAATTATGATATATGGCGTATTTCGTGTCACAGCGTCAGCAGCTCGGAGCTCCCTTAATTCGCGTAATACGCTACAATTGCGACTCTCTTGTCGCCTATGCCTACTGAGCACGATTCGGAGGAGCTTCACGCCATTTTCGTTTCTAATCTCGATTTCGCTCTCATGCCCCGTCCGTACCCTGTCCACGGCGGCCCCCTCGGCGCCCCATAACTGAAATTCGCGTGCTTCGCACCCCCTAGAAACTTTCCAATGTCCAGCCACCACGGCGAGCAAGTTGGTCTGCTCGGATGGTTGTGCGCGTGCTCCGGCACAGCGGGGTGTCCGGCAGCATGGTTATCTGACACGGCGTCTCTTTCGAACGGCCGGCCTCCCATTGCCATACACCCTCAAGAATCACCAGATTCCGAAGCGTTATCAAAGGTAGAAAGAAATGGAATGTATTTGCTTTTAATGCTGTCAATGACTCGGCAGTAAACAACCAATCCTTGGATCACTTAGTTGGTAGAGCCGTTGACCACAGAGGAAACAATTGGGAGGAGGAGGAATAAACGTCTTTATTTGTCTTCAAAAGCTAGCCCATCTGGCTAGGGGAGGCCGAAAGCCCCACCCGGGGTAAGGGTGCAGGGGGCCCGGTTGCGGACCTGCCTGTCCCTCAGTTCCCGAGCCTTCTGAACGGCCCTTCGCTGTCCTTCCAATGTCGTATCCTTGACTCCGGCGTCCAACATCTCAGGCAACGTTCCAGGCGCGCCTACCGGACTGCAGTCCCACAACACGTGCATGACCGTAGCCTTTTCCCCACATATAACACACGCATCCGTTCTGTACACGTCCGGAGCCACATACCGGCCCAACACCGGCGTGAAGATGCATTTCACTTGAAGCTGCCTTAGAAGGACGGCTTCCTCTCTGCTTAGGTTCTCGTGCGGAGGGGGATACACCCGCCGCGCTTCTCGTTTCGCTCGTAATACTTCCCCGTAGCCCACCGGGGCGTACACCGCCGCCCCACCGAAAGCCCGGCCTAATAATTCTCGGGCCATTCGGTCAGGAGCGACATTGCCGCCCATGTGCGCAGGGGTCCACACCACTTCCACCTCGTTACGAGGTTTGCACAGCTTGGCGACTAGAGGCGGAACACGACCGCGCGCGTACCCCTCACCGCAGTCATCGAATCGCTTAGCACTGCTTTAACTCCTGGCAGGGAAACCGCTAGGCTTATGGCAATTCCTTCTGTTACACAAACATCTCCGCCCCTAACACTCAGGGCCGTCTTGATTTCCCCGGTGGCCAGATCCGTGACAACCGCCACCCCAACTCCATCACGTACAGCTGCATCAACACAGACCGCTCCTCCAGATTTCAGGAACAGTCGCTCCAGAGCTTGCGCTCTGGCCGCACGACGCCCAGCGTCCCTCGTGGGGTGCATGTGTCTCGGGATCGGGCGCACTTTCACACATCTCATGGTCTCATTGGGTAACTCAGCTAGTCCGGTGTTTCCACGACTTACGCCGACTCGGGCGAGAATTTCTCGTCCAGCCGCAGTGCCGGCAAGCCTTAACTCCTGAGCTTCTCGGTGTGCCTCAATCATCTCGGTCACCGAGTTATGCACCCCAAGGGCGTCCAGGTCGGCGTTATGCGTGAAAGAGAGCACCCCCAAACCGGCTCTGCAAGCTTTCCGCACCATCGCATCCAGCTTGTTTAGCTCGGCCTTCCACCATTTGAGATATGGCCCTACATACATGATATGGCTGAGGGCAAAAGCCTGGACTAGCCTCAACACTCCCTCTTCTCTGATGCCTCGTCTCCTACTGGAGACCCTCTGTATTAATCGCATGGCTGCCAGGACCTTTGCCCTCAGCCTGTCTAGCATGGCGGAGTTGCCCGCCTTTTCTTGTAACACCAAACCCAGCACCCGAAGCGTAGGCACTTTCGGTATCAACCCTCCGTCCGCGTACAGTAATACTTCTTTCCACGAGCTTCGATGTTGTTGACACATTAAGTACTCAGATTTTTCTGGTGCACACACCAGTCCCGTTCCCTCTAAGTTTTCTTCCACCAGTTCGATACCTCTTTGCAGGGTCCCTCTCACAACCTCGCGTCGTTTGTCTAGACACCACATAGTAATGTCATCGGCGTATACTACATGTGGTATTCCTTCCCGACGTAGAGCACGTACTGCATCCACCATCACTATGTTGAACAACACAGGAGATATCACTGAACCCTGTGGTGTGCCAGCATTACCCAGGTTCCCTTCGCCTACCTCCAGATCCCCGGCCACCAATTTAGCTCTCCTGTTAGACAGGAAATCCTTTACGAAGGCAAAACTTCTATTCCCTAGCCCCGCCTTGCTAACTCCGGTTAGGATGGCTTCATGGGTTACTCGATCGAACGCACTTTTTAGATCCAGACCTAGAATCACCCCGGGCTTCTTGCTTTCCACCACCTCGTGTTTTATGATGAGCATGGCATCTTGTGCACCCAGACCCTCGCGGAAGCCGATCATTGAGCTCGGAAAGTACCCTTTGCTTTCCAAGAACGCTTGCCATCTCCTTAGGATCATATGTTCAAGGAGTTTACATACACACGAGGTGATGGAAATTGGCCTGAGGTGTTCCAGGTCCGGCGGCTTGTTGTGCTTGGGTATTAGCACCAGCTTTGCTACCCTCCAGGGCTCAGGGAGGGCTCCCTCTTCCCACACCTTGTTGTACAGGTCTAATAGTTTCTCTAGTCCCTCATCTGATAGATTTGACAAGACCGAATTACTAATCCCGTCCAATCCCGGAGCTGAGCGACGGTTAGCTTTAGTTAGTGCCGCCCTAAGCTCCCACATCTCGAATGGTTTGTCCAACTCTGGATTCTCTGGCCCTTCGTACCGTACTCTACAAGTTTTCTCACCTTTGCCCAGAAATTTGTTCTTAAGCCAATCTTTGACCTTTTGTACCCCCAGATCCCTTACAGATCTGCCGACCACTTCCTTAAGCTTGCGGCCCTTTGCCGCCTTGGTCGAGTCCTCGTTCAATAAGTGTCTAAGTAGTTGCCATGTGTCTCCACAATGTAGGCTGCCCTCCGCTCGCGCGCACACGTCGTCCCACTGCTGACGGGACAGCGCTTCGCAATGCTTCCTGATTTCCCCATTAAGCTGAGCCAATCTTTTGCGCAGGGCTCTGTTGCGCCTACCAGTTGCCCTCCACCTCATCCTGATAGAATCCTGTGCCTCTAATAAAGATATCAGTCGGCTATCTACTATGCCCCCTACTGCATTATTTATTGCCTCATCAAGGTTCACTTCCCTTCTCGCGCTTTCAACCGTATTCGTCAGTTCCCTCGACCACGCTTCAACGTTCTCAATGGGGCCGCTTGGGCATAAAGCCCTGAAAAGGTCCCAATTGACCAGGCCCTTTACTCTCCACTGCCGCGGTTTCTCCCTCAATGGTACCTCAATCTCCACTACCCGGTGATCGCTGCCGAGATCTTCCATTAGGTTTTCCCATGAGATCCTAGCGTCATTGACGTAGACCAGGTCAGGAGTTGTATCCCTATCAGCAAAATGCCGCGCAGCCCGTGTGGGCAGGCCAGGATCCGTAACCAGCATTAACCCCACTTCCTCCGCGTCTGAGAAAAGGTTCAAAGCTTTTCTAGTGTTGTGGCCATGTCCTAGAGTTTCATGACTAGCGTTAAAGTCCCCGGCCACCACTAAGCTTCTCCCGTCTGCCCAGTGGACCGCACCGTGCAGAATGTTACTGAACCTTTGCCGTCTAAAGTGGGGGTTACTGTAAATGTTGCATACGCACACTCCCACCCTGCCCACGAGGACCTCTACTGCGATTCTTTCTACATTCTCATCCCCATCCATACAGTGTACTAACACCGGCCACTTTCTTCTTACAAACGTACAAACTCCCCTGACTCTACCAGGGGCCCCCCTGCGCCCTGTATGCCACATATCCCGGTAGGGTTACACATTCAATCACAGTTTCCTGCATCAAGATAACGTCTGGTTTGCGATGCCTACTCCTGAGAAATTGTTGCAACCTGGCCTTCTTGTTTCCATATCCATTACAATTCCAAGTCCATATGAGCAAACTATCCATTCCTGTTTTCAAGCTTTTCGACCCTGCTTCTGATACCGTCCACACACCTGCAGACGTGTTCCAATTTAGACATTATCTGGGCCATACTCTGCTCCAAAACCCCGAACCTTCTTTCCCAGTCTACCTGGCCTTGCACCTGCTCTTTTCCTGCCGCGATTCCGACGGCTATGGCCTTATCCCCCACGACCTTACGCTTCATAGGCGGGCTATTATCGCTCGCGTCAGACGATATTTCCATCTGGTCTACCTTACGCGTTAGCGCCTCGACCATTGCTTTTAACTCTTTGTTTGTCTGAATCAGCTCTTGCCGTTCCCTTTCCATGACTTTCATCTTCTCCATTAGTTCATTATCCTTACTACCCTGCCCAGTAGAGGGCTTTTTTGCAGCAACCTGAGCCCACGACACCTGGCGGCCTGTGCTACGGCTGCGGCTCCGCGAGGTACGCGACTCCACGGAGCTTGAGCGCCCCCTACCTACGGCGGGGAAATCGCCACCAGTAAACCGAGGGATCGAGGGGCTACGCGCACGTGCCCCGATCTGGCTCCTTTCCCATTTCCTACTACGAACAATGTAAGGTTCACGAAATTTGTTCTTACACCTTCTGTCCCCAGTCTCGTGCGGACCACCACACAGCTTACACTTGGCCATACACTCATGTCCGGGCGTTGGGTCTTTGCCGCATCCCAGGCATCGACGAGCGCTTGGGGTCGGGCAGACGTCCGCCCGGTGCCCGACTTTCCCGCAGATTCGGCATACCTCGTAGTGCTTTCGGTATAAGGTGCACCGCAGCACAACGCTATCGAAGACCACGCGAGATGGGACCACCTCCCCCTCGAACACCACAATCACAGCACCAGATGAACCGATGCGCTCCGCCGCGATAAGGGACGGATTCCTGGGACCAAGCAGCGCCTCTTCGATCTGCTTCCTCGTGTGCGTCAAGGGTATCCCGCGGATTACCCCCTTTGCACATCCTTCGGGGACTGTCGCGTACGCCCGTGCCTCGTGCAGGGTATCACCCATCTTCAGGGCCGTGATTCCGACGTACTTCCTTGCGCGCTCCTTACACGAGCAGCTTATTACAATCACGTTCTGGGTGCCGTTGATACACACCAGGTCTTCACTTGCCGCTGGGAGCTCTACACCGGCCGCGTTCTTGACAGCCGCTGCCAGAGCTACTTCTGAGACCCTTCTTAAATCCAAGCCCCCGCGGGGCCTAACAATGATCTTGGTGTCCCCTCGTACTCCAAAACGGGGCATGCGACTCGCTCGAATCACACGGTCGACAACTTTGCCGAAACTTCTTGCTTCCGCCGGTCGTGCCGTCTTCGTTCCGCGTCTTCCTACCCGGATCCATCCGTCCTGTCCGTCCTCCACCGTCTCGTCATCCATGCCGACCACCTCGCCGGCGCCGTTAGGCTTAGCCGCCGACGCCATTGACGCCGGCGACCGAGCTTCTTCCAAGGACGTCGTTAGGCTTAACGCCTCTCGTGGGTTCAATACAGATAAAGTCCAGAAAAATCGCAAAAACTCGACTCACCGGGACAAACTTCACTTCCCCGTGATCCACAGAACTTCACGAAGACGCTGAGGTCAGCAAACTTGCATAAATTATCACGGCGCCGCACTAATTTGCGAAAATTGACGGAGCCGACATGAAGCACGTCCTTTCCGTTCAGCTCCGCCCCTCTCCCCAGGAAACAAGTTGCGGTCATTCGGGAGTAGCTGGTTCAAATTCCGCGCGACGGACATAAATATTTGTTTCTTATAAATGAAATGGTAGCGGCGGCAGCTGGGGCTAGGAGGCGGTCATGTGATTGACGACTTCGCCGGGAGTGTTTTGGCAAGGGACGACCACGCGATTTCCCAGGGAGGCTCCCACTCACAAATGCTGCTGCAAAACCCGAACGCATAGTCATAGTCCGTTATCACGGTCTACATGTGCGTGCCCGGACCGAAGTACTAAGCGAGCGCTGAGCATGAAAGAAAAAGTACGCGCGTCGTAATGAGATCGCAGAAAATGAACGGGACGGGATACAAGCGACAACGCAGAGGGATAGGAAGCGTTTTAAAAGCCTTATTTGTCCCATTACGGGAAAAGGCGGCGTCGGCGTTGTGCCCGAAAGATGGCTATAAAAATATGTCATAAAGCACGCGCCGCTCAAGGTCAAAGCGGACGCGCCTCAGAAATTAAACACAAGAAAAAGCACAACATCGCAGATGCTTCGTCACGGAAGCCGTGAAGCCGCCGGGGCGCCGCGCCTGCGCAGTGGAGGAGCGTGATGTCACCGCCGGAGCGCCGTGCGCTAAAGGAAGGCAATACCACGTCATGCTACCCACCACATGCAACCTCGGTTAACCTCATTGCTCTGCAGCATGAGGGTCCGAAAGTTTGCGGTCTGGTGGCCAACGAAGAAATAAACACACACACCGAATACAATACCGGCAGAAACAACTTTAATAGGTGTAGAAACATTACTCGAAAACATTTCACTCGCGGGATTATAATGCTTTCGCATTCCTACACAGTAAGCAGTCCTAAATGTCTTCGCCTTGTTATTTTCTTTTATTACAGCGAATCATTTGCTTTTAACCCTGTCAAAATAAAATAGCTTAAACTATATATATATATATATATATAATATATATATATATATATATATATATATATATATATATATATATATACAGGGTGTTTTTTTAAGCTTAACAGAATTTTTAAAAACAAACCATGAAAGCTAGGTTAATGCGGTCTGCGCAGGTGAGTTATACGGCCAGAGGGACACAGTATAGGGGACTAATCGTAACGATCGGTCGGCTAATTAGTTAAGATTTGTTAATTAACTTTTTAATTAATGAAAATAGACATATAGTTTCAATTAGAAACTTGCTCAGCGTCATCAAAAACCACTAAATCAGTAATTTTCAGAGAGACTTTGAACGCGTGAGAAGCGTAGTAGTGCACTAAAGTTACAGCTCGAGGAGCAGGTACAAGGCTGGTGCTGAATAAGAGACGGAAAAACTCCGCGGGCGCCTCATCGCAACCGCTAGCTTTGTACGTGCTCCACGAGTGCAAACTTTAGTGCAGTACTACGCTTCTCACGCGCTCAAAGTCTCTCTGAAAATTATTGATTTAGTGGTTTTCGATGACGCTGAGCAAGTTTCTAATTGGAACTATATGTCTATTTTCAATAATTAAAAAGTTCATTAACGAATTTTAACTAATTAGCCGACTGATCATTACGCGATTAGCCTCCTATATTATGTCCCCCTGGCCGTATAACTCACCTGCGCAGACCGCATTCATCTAGCTTTCATGGTGTTTTTTCAAAAATTCTGTTAAGCTTAAAAAAACACCCGGTATATATATATATATATATATATGTATTTTTTTTTTTTCATTTAGTGGTTTGCCGAATAGGCGAAATTATCTTTGGAGAGCCCTATCACGAGCGGGGAAGTTGAGGGTGCGATTGAAGCCCTTAACTCTGGGAAGAGTCCTGGATCCTGATGGTTTGACAGCTGCGTTTTATAAGGCGCTGAAACCTACACTTTAGTGTGCTTTAGCTATCGTTTTCAGTAAGGCATTCAACCTCAAAATGGACCCCCTCATTTTTTATCGCTTTTCATTGTTTTAATACCTAAAACGGAAAAAAGCGCTAAACTTCGGCTGATCACGTCGTGTCGACCTATAAGTCTCAGTAATGTTGATTACAAAATTCTCATAAAAGTTTTGGCAAGAAGGATGCAGTGCGTTATGTTTTACATAGTTGGACCTCACCAAACATGAGGAATTAAGGTTAGATCCATCTCCACGAATATTAACACAGCCCGAAGCGTCTTGGTGTGTTGCGTTGCCATGCATGGTTGTGTAGGCATGCTACAAGTAGATCTCGAGAAAGTTTTAGGCAGGGTTACCGCATGACGTACTTACATCCGTTTTTGATCATGTTACGTAGAATCAGTTATATGCGAAGGTGTACGCATGGAGTGCAGTGGTTGTACGACCAGGCTAATAGTGAATAAGTCTGAAAAAAAACGTATCAAAGTGCAAAGTTCTGTTTGTACAGGGTGCCCATTATCACCCCTATTTTTTGCGTCCGCATAAAATTGTTTTAAGTATTATCAAGAATAGTAAAATAAGCAGGTTTAAACTGCATTTGTTCGAACTGCGGGTCTTGGCTTATGCGGATGATATCGCTATATTCTGTTTAAGTATGAAAACATCGTTGAGGTGGTCAATACAGTGAAACGTTTTTGTGATGTGAGCGGGACCGCAGTAAACTGGGACAAATGTCTCCGCTTTTGGCACGGGTATGATGCTCGACTTTAAGCGTGTTTGCGAATATGAAGTGGGTAACCACGCCAGGGAAGTATATATGTGTTTCCTTCGGAGTAGTTACCTTGACATTGGTTAGAATGAGAAAAGTTAAAATATTGAAAAATATAGGATCCTCGGTTGGAACCACCTGGGTAGGCGTAACCGGTATCAAAGCCAATTCAATACAAATGAATTGGGTCCTTGGATCAAATGGAAATTTCATCAAAAATCCAATTAGGAACTGAACGAAGAAAAACGGCCTCACCAAGAAAACGACCCAGGAAGAACCGAGAGGGGAAAGAACCCCGCAGAGCCCGACACCGGCCAACCCCGCGAAGGGGCACAAAAGGGCGACAACAGTGGTTCGACGGTGGGCGAAGAGCAATAGGTGAGCTCAAAAACAACCGCCGTAGTGATATTTGCTTTTCCCCTCCTCCCAAGGAGGACCCCAACGAAGGGGTGCCTCCCCTCAGTAAAGGGGAGTACTACATTGACAGCAAGCCGTACGGGCAAAATCATTCTCTAGAGCTGCGTGACAAAACAGAAAATAGAGGTGTAGTGGTTTGTCTATTTTCGCGCATACTACGATTTCCCTTTGTTTATTGTGAGTAAGCTGCACGTGCGTTAAGTGTTGCATTGCTAACGATTGAATGGTAAAAAATTTATTCTGATTTTGCAGTTTTTATTTGAGGTTTATCTCGGGAGAGGACGAGCAGAATGAGCCTTTTGCGGCGCGCCCGCCATGAGAAACTAGTCCTGTCACTTGTTCCTGCGTCAAGTTTTAAATTGTTTCAATCATTTTCTGGATGTTAGGGATCCTTTTCCGCGTATTGTTTGCCAAGCATGACTGGGTTGGTTTTTCTCTGAGTTTGTGGTTTCTACATTCTGAGTGCCAGGTGGCCTTCATGGTTACCTTAAAGACTCAGTTGCATCGTGCCGATTTTTAGCAGACCGTCTTTCTTTTTGATATTTCAGCGAAGTGACACGTGAAAATTGCATAAATATGTTTGCGATATTTTTATTTTTGTTTCTTTGTACAGAGCTCGGTACTTTTCGAGCCCAGGACAGAACGTCTTGAAACGGATTAAAAGAATGCTAGTGCCACCTGGGGTCAAGACCTTCTTCCTTAAATCACACATTGGAACTTTCCCAGCTAATGCACTGGCGGAGGAGAGGGGCCTGTTCATCTCATGGTGTAGTCATTGATTACTCTGTCCAAAACCGGAGACGATTGAGCATGTTATTATCGAATGTAGGGACGGCATCCTTCTATGGGACGTCTTACAACGTACTTAGAAGAGAGGGCTGCCACTAGACGCCCATGAGATTCGGTATTTGACTACCGAAAAGAAGGGCGGTGTTGCGTTCGTTGCTGGGTCTGCACAGTATCTGGAAGACACAGATGGTTGTGCGCCATACCAGCAGCGATTCGCGTGAGGCTCGATGTATCTTCAGGAGAGTAGCTATTTCATTCGCTAAAGTTCGAAAGGCCCAGCCAGCAGTGCCTGCTTTAGTGTCTTCAGTGTGCAATGAGCAACTCTTAAAGCCGCGATGCTAGCCAAAAGGCTGGAGGCAATTTTTTACGGTGTATTCTGCTTTAGAGTATATGGGTTTGTTTCTTGTGTTTCTAACTTGTCAAAGACCGTCAAAAAAGAAGAAAAAGTAGATAGCGTATAGTTGGAAGTGCTTTTCACTTTTGAAGAAGCGATTGCTGTCTCGCAATAAGTTGTTTGTTCGAATTTCACTTGACGAACATAAACTTTTGTTTTCTTGTAATGTCAGCGGCGGCTGCTGGGAGCAATGATGTGATTGATGACGTCACTGGGAGTTTTCGGGAAGGACGACCATGCAATTCCCCGAAGAGGTTCCTACTATATTCCGTTCGCCCCTTACCTGAGAGTGCGATGAAAGCCATGCACTCTCAGGACCATTCAATCGCTGCCCTTTCATCACCTGACTCGCTCCCTAGTCGTGAGTAGAAGTTGGAGCGCGATCACGTGGTGGGAGATAGACGTACGACTGGCCTAACAAACACGTAGCTTCCACTGCTTTGTCAACTTAGGGGGAACGAAAGTTGTCGCTGTAAATGCACTCATCACAAAGAAAAAGCAAATGTTAGCGGTGTATTATTCTGGTTTCATACCTCTTAGTACTTTGTACTGAGGGATATCGCATGACTGCTACAGGAAATACTTCCCATGGCTGTCAGTTTGGCATGTAATAGTCAACCCAAGGTATTTCACTCATCATCCTTTGCTACTGAGTGCGTCCTTGTACGTTTCGACGTTAAAACGACTAAATTTAATCTATGTAATTACGCGTTTTTGGTTTGTCAAAGTTGAAGAAGCTTTGATAACGCCGACGGCTCCATAAAATCAGTGTATTGTGAAGCCATATTGAATATAGCTCAGCCAAACTTGAACCAATCATTGGGTGTACAGCACAAAAATGAATAAAACACCCAAGCAGATGAACAACACAAGGCACACGAGTGTTTGCGCTTGAGTGTATGTAAGGGGCGAAAAACTTGCCCCTTTCCTCAATGAACACACGCACACCCATGGTTGCGGAACAAAAACGATTTATTCGTGTACGGCTCTGAGCCCACGGTAGTTCTTCCTTCATTGAACTAGTTGTTGGAAGATGCATTCAAATTGCGAGAAGAACGCATCCAAAAGGCGACCCCAAAAAAGAAGCGCACACAGTGCCTGTGTGTGTGTTTCTTATTGGTGCGGTAGTCTTCTGTGCGCACTGTCCATAAACGCACAAACAAAACACACATACAGTGCTTTTTTGCTAATGGTGAGAACAGCATACAGCGAAAGACAATCGTGAAAGAAAGGACCACGCACACAGTGCGACAGCGCTTGCTTTCGCGGTGGTCCTTTGTAAAAAAATGCTGCCGCCGTTTAAAAAAACAACACAAATACTGTGTGTTTGTTTATTTCTGATGCCCACCAACAGCTATGTGACCTTCTGGCGTTACACCATAATCACATACAAAAAGTTCACATTACGTGTTTTGAAACTCTCTCTCTCACTCTCTCTCTATATATATGTGTATATATACCGGGTGTTCATTTTTAATTCGAACAGATTTATTGAAAAAATCCGTAAAAGATGCACTGATACGGTTTGTGCAGGTGAGTTATACGGCCGGGGTGCATTATCGTTGCGATAAGTCTGCTAATTAATTAAAATTTGTTAATTAACCTTTTAATTAGTGGAAATAAACATATAGTTCCAATTGGAAACTTAGAGAGCGTCATCGAAAACCACTAAATCAACTCTTTTTAGAACGACTTGAAGCTCGTGGGAAGCTCGAGGGCGCGCCAAAGTTACCACTTGTGAAGAAGGCGCAAAGCCAGCAGTGGCGGAACGCGGATGACTAGTTCATTATCGCGTTCCGCAACTGTAGCTTTGCGCCTGCTTCACGAGTGGTAACTTTGGCGCGCCCCGAGTTTCCCACGAGCTTCAAAGCTTTCTAAAAAGAGTTGATTTAGTGGTTTCCGACGACGGTCTCTAAGTTTCCAATTGGAACCATGTGTTTACTTCCACTAATTCAAAGGTTAATTAACAAATTTTAATTAATTAGCAGACTTATTGCAACGATTAGTCACCCACATAATGTACCCCTGGCCGTATAACTCACCTGCACAAACCGTATCAGCGCATCTTTTACGGATTTTTTAAAATAAATCTGTTCGAATTAAAATAAACACCCGGTATATATATGGAAGAAAACGCACTTGAGACAGTTGATGGAGTTTTTAAGACATATTATTCGTAAAGTTCGTCGACGTTTCGGCCTGAGATAGACCTTTTTTCAAAAAAGGTCTTTCTCAGGCCGAAACGATCGACGAACTTTACGAATATGTTTTAAAAACTCCAATAGCCGTCTCAAGTGCGTTTTCTTCCGTAATACTTTTCGTCATCCTGCGCAACGTTCTCTCTCTCTCTCTCTCTCTCTCTCTCTACTATATATATAAATATATATATTGGAAATAGATCGAGTGTCGCGCAATAAGAGAACAATAATTTGTTTTCTCCTATAAAATATCGTGCATTTTTCTGGATGATATCCCACTCCCGAAAAAAGTTATAAAGGTTGCGTCGGACTTCTAAATAAATTGACCCTCATCTAGACCTAAAACTGGCGTTCATACGAATATTGTTTTTCATCTGTATATTTTAACGTGAGAGGAATCACTCACCTCAAATGTGAACGTCGGGGTCCGTGACGATTCCCTACGGGAACAAAAGCGACGATCAGGCTATCCAGTTCTATCATTCTTTCATTGGATACCCTCGTAGACACTAACTGGAGCTCACGAGACTTTCTTCACTCATTTTTAACTGCTGATTGGCCTTTAACGCTGCCTTTTATTTAATCATTTATTCAGAAAAAAAATTGTTGTTTGCAACAGTTTGCGTTTGAAGGCGTCGTGACACAGCCTCTGACAGAGGACAAGGGTGGCAGAGACGCGTGAGAGAAACATTACGCCCTAAAAAAAAGTGACATGGCAGGGAATTGTTTCTGCGGGACGATCCGGAAATTAGGAATTATTCTGGGAATGACCCACTTCGGAGCCCTCTTGGTGGTCTCGTGCGGAGGATGCGTGATCGTTGCGTGGTTGCGTGCAAATGTTGGCAGCTAGGGGAAGAAAAGCTTCACTCTGGAGGTGAGGAGGGTGAGAGGAGGGTAGAGAGGTATTTGATCGAACACACTTCTGACCGCTGCGTCTTGCGGGTTTCTGTTCATTCGTACGGAAATTTCTACCGTGATAAGTGTGGTGATCCTTAAAACCATATATATGTCCGGTGGCCTAGGTGGAGACGTAAAAAAGCCTTTTCATCTGTAGCTTGCAATGCAGCTGCAAGGTTAGGACTTCGTGACAAGGGCTACGCCTGCGACGTGCTGCATTGACGCGGCTAGTGCTGACCCTCTGGATTGCGCTGCTCTGAGCCACTTTCTCGGGACTTAATATGTCGCGTTTCCGCAAGCCCCTGAAGAAAACTATCAAGCTAGGCGTCCTCAATACTCTCAAATACCTGAACCTCCTTCGCCGCTGTTACGTTTGCTTTGAGTAAGCATCACCTAGAATCCCCCGGCAAGGGCGCGCACCTTAAAAACGGGCCGCCTAGTGATAAATAATGTGAGGCAAGTAGACGGAGTCTGGCCCTGGGGTCTCGTGCAAAGTACCCGCGCTCTTCAACCCGTTTATGCTTTGGCCCGCCTGCCTAGCAGCTGACTGACCACCATCTCTCCTGCCTCTTGATCAGCTCGTTAAACTTCACATCATCATCTCACAGGTTGGTGGAGGGGCAACCGTCCTCTCGCTTTTGGACGCTATTTGTGCCCATTACTGGAGCTAGCTGTCGCACAGCGCACGCCATTATGCCGGTCGAAACGGGCAACACTACCCGATCCCCTAACACCCCTGCGCCCCTGGATAAACATCACCAACAAGTCCCACAACGGATCTCCTGAGGCTGATGTTGACGACTGGATAAAGAACTATGACCGTGTTAGTCACTACAACCGCTGGGATGTATAGCTTCAAACTAGCCAACGCGGTCTTTTCTCTCAAGGATACTGCACTCTGGAGGTTAGATAATCACGAAAAAACAATCAACTCGTGGGACTCTTTAAATCTACATATATGGCTTTATATTGGAGTACAATAATTAATGTTAGTCTGGTTCAAAGAAAGGCTTTTTTTGTATATTTCCGGACGCGAGACGTCAATGGCCTTCAAGTTTCCACCAGCTTTCAATACTTAAGGCCGGTAAATAGAGAAACGCTCAAAATTTTTATATTTCGCTAGTATTTGTCCCTACATGACCATTGGTTCGTACAAATCTACCGGTTGCCAAAGCCAGCTTTTTAACCAGTTCTGTGACCATGCAACACACACTTAAATGTAAATTTTATTTTTGTTTGGGAAAGTAGCGTAAGATGTACTGACCATCTATTTTGTGTTCTGCTCTGAAGGCTTTGTTACAGTGTCTTAATTAGTCGCTTCTTCACTGGGCGGTAATAAGAGCAGGCTCGGCAGAGCCTTGTCCAAAGCAGTGCAATTAATGTCTGGTGTCCGAGCTTGGTCAAGGAGAGAGTGAGGGTGTTTTCGGCTGCTGATTGGACGTGGCACCACAGCTTGCTCGTATTGAACTAATGAGACATTTCTGACGCGTTCGCTACATCACAATTGGGAAATATTTTGACGAGGGAGTCTCACCAACATACTAATGGCTGGAGATGCCCCGCGGCCTCTGATGGGCTTGTCTTTAGTTCTCCTTCATCCATCGATCGAACCTGTGTACGGTAGCAGAACAAATTGAGATTTGCAAACGAGGCGCGGGTCGTCATTGGCTTCCAACATGAAATACAGACGACCACATATTAAGCTTGCATTCGATCTCACTTAGCCGCGGCAGTCGGTTCGTTGTAGTCGATCAACTCTTTTTCCGGTCTGTTAGCAGACGACGTATTGTGTCTTCTAGTTTTATTTACGTTTGCGAACAGCCCTTGTTTGCCAACGAACAGCTTTCTTCGCTCGAGTTAGCAGACGAACAGCCTACGAACGCTAACCTTGGCTCGCTCCGCGAGAGACAAGTTAGATCTCCCTCTCCCTCTCACGGTGACGAAAATCGAACCCTTAGCGACTCCTCCGTGCGCAGTCGGATGCAGAGTTTGAATCAAACCGCATCGATTTCATGCATGGCGGTCTTGGTTAGGTTACGCATCCATGAATCAGTGAATATATTAGGCCATAGGCAGACTCGCGCGAAAGCATGCAACCATTTGTGTTGTTTGTGTTTATTTCACAAACATTTTTTTCGTCAGTCATTCTTATGTTGATTGATTGTTGATCGATTTCATGGATGAAATGTTTCCTTTAGATTATGCTCTCTACTTTCAAATGAAGGTCATATCTACAAACATTGTGCCCCAATCGATCCTAAATCGCCACGTGAATCGCTTCACGTGAACGCAGGCTGTCGCCATGGAAGCTTGCAAAAAAGTTGTGGACGGAAAGTGGATGCGGACAGTTAATAGCTTCGGCCTCAAGTCAAGAGAAACTCTAACAAAGTGCACAGTGTGTTTAGCTAGTAAATATTACGCTCAAATTTTCTTTATAAACTTTATTGGCTACTCAACTTAAACTTCGTTCGAAAGATACCGCTCCAACCTGACTGTACAGTCTTGTTATGGGCTGTCGATGAAAGGTCATCAAGCAAGCTCGCGCCTTCTATCTAACTTTTGAATGCACTTTACAACTAGCCTATAAGCGAAATAATATTAGCTAACACCTCGCCGTCTTGGGTGTCATTCTTAAGAATTATTAACGCAGGAATAGCGCCTCTTTGAGGGCAGTTGTTTTACGACATCTTCAAGCCACTTCGTTCTAAGCGAACATGTAGTGCCCTGGTTGTGTGACAAGGCAAATGACTTAAACATTACATAAAACATATTTATAATCAATTAAGATACGTGAACAAATATCGGAAAAAACACTAAGTGAATACTTCCAAAATAATTATTAATAAAACGCCCTACAATATTCCAAGAGCAAATCTAATTTTCGAAGGTCCGTCGGTCCTAATGTACAGCCACATCCGGACTCACTATTATTGAAAATGTAATGACAAAGATTATGGTGTTCAACATCACTTTTGACGTAAAGCACGTAAACTCATTCGACTGGTTATGCAATTGAGTATGTTACAGCTGCGGTTTTGCTTTCCAGATAAAAGAGGCAAAAATGTATTCTGCAACAAAAGTTTTCCGAAAACTTGTGTCTGGATATTTCCACGACGAACTAAATTATAAAACATTCGGAACAGATACAGGGTCTGCGGTCCTTGGCCTCTTCACTCTAAGAAAGAAACCGTGCGTCTACTTTTCCGCACAACACCAACTCAGACTGCGTTTTGTAGTCTAAACATGTGTTTCGGCATCGTCTTTAGCTGAGCTGTCTCCGTAAGTGGCGGTGATTGGCTCTCCGAGTGTTGTGCGGGAAAGCAGACGCACGCGCTTTTTTTTTAGAGTATATTTTAACCTACACTCGAAAAAAAGTTTATGCGTGCACTTACGCACAACACTCGGAGCCAATCACGCACTTACGGAGCGCTCAGCGAATGACAATGCCGAAGCATATGCTTAGACCAAAAAACGCAGTCTGAGGTGTGACATTAAGCAGTGCAAAACGTCACGCCTGCATTGCTTAATGTCATAAGTCAGACTGCGTTTTTAGTCTAAACATAAGTTTCGGCATCGTCATTCGCTGAGCTGCCTCCGTAAGTTGCGGTGATTGGCTCTAAGAGTGTTGTGCGGGAAAGTAGACACAGGAGCTTTTTGAGAGTTTAGGAAGATTAACAAAGAGTGGCTTATTTTTTATGTACATACATAAAAAAGCCAAGGTTGTTGTATGTCTTTGCCATGAAAGAAGCCAATCTGAGCACGTACTTTTGCTAGCCACAGTTCGGGTTTGTACAATGGACTATTTCATCTGGATCTTTACAAATGTAGAAGGAAGGCAGTTCTTTATTTTATTAATGCGGAAGTCATAACCGACATATTTTTATGTAAACAATTGCTTACAATGATATCCCTTTGCAGCGTATTTTGATGCATATGTGTGGATTTTTCTTGTTAGAATCTTCTTAAACATTTCGAATACTGAAAATATTAGACTGTTTTAAATTCCGAAATTTAGCGAATCAGAAATTAACGAAACAGACGAGCACTGAAGCTGCGTTAAGCAAAAACTATAAGACGCCCCGCGAACTTACACACAAAAAAAAACGCTCCGAAAATCTATTTTTTAGCATAGCCAACTATATATTGGCCAATAAACCGTCCATATCATTTTCGCAATAGGAGGAAACGCCAAATGCCAACTTCGTTTACTGCAGACCTTCCATATAAAGGTCACGCCGGGTCTTAATTGTTATACACTCTAAAAAAAATTCCAGCGCGTCTACGTTCACGCACACCACTCAAAGAGCCAATCACCGCAACTTACGGAGGCAGCTCAGCGAATGACGATGCCGAAACATATGTTTGGACCAAAAAACGCAGTCTGAGCTATGACATTAAGCAATGCAAAACGTCACGCTTGCATTGCTTAATGTCACAACTCAGACTGCGTTTTTTGGTCTAAACATATGTTTCCGCATCGTCATTCGCTGAGCTGCCTCCGTAAGTTGCGGTGATTGGCTCTGAGTGTTGTCCGGAAAAGTACACGCACGGCAATGTTTTTAGGGTGTACTTAGGTAGTCACTAAAAATTCCTGAATAATAAAATGTAAAGCCATTCATTCACTGAATCTGAAATAACATTAAGGGCGTTACATATAGGAGATAATGAAGTTAGTGAGGTTAGAACGCACAAAAACACAGGCAAAGTAAATTTATACAGTTCAGATCAGCAAACTACAAGAGTGGAAACACAAATTGATTACAATAAAAATTAATATGTAAATTCTAATTAAAAACACCCGGATCTAATCTGGTGAAGCTGGAGGACAGCAGAATGTTTCAGTCGCGGATGACTTGAGAAAGGAAGGCTTAATTAAAACGTTACCGTAATTATCAAGGCGAGAAAATGTTTTACCAGTATATAATAAAGAGGAGTTATTGTGGCCGGTATTATGATAGTGGATGTTATAAAGTCAGAGTCGAGAAAGTTTGCTGCTACGAGGCTGCAATGAAAAAAGAGGTAATGGACCTTTTAGAAATGAAGGTCATAGGGGAGATGATGCATCGAGCGGCCCGGTGTCTATCGGGTGCATTGTGATTGATGAGGAGTCTAGAGGAAGCGACAATTCTAAACTGATGAAAGTTTTTTTTTTTAACGTTTGGAGGTGTAGTGTTTATGTTGCGTCACATAAGGCCTAGGTTTCTCGGCGAGTATAAAATGGGTGGCTTTGATGTTTTACTGGAAGGAGGTGTATTTTTAGCTTTATAACAAATATTGGTTTCCTAAAACATTGTGTGTTAAATCTGAGTCAAGAAAGTATTGGTAATAAGGGCGATAGTTTTCTATATTCAACCTAATTATTTTACACTAAGAATTGTTTAACCTCATCAGTCACTGTCTGCATTTTGGTTAACTTTAGTAGCTCATCTAGAAATTGGGTTTCCGCAAGTGCACATGTTATTTTCATATAGGCAACGCAGTCATTAGAGAAAAGGCACATATAAAAACATATAGCGTTAATATAACATTTTACTATTAAAAAAAAGACGGGCCCGAGAATGGACCTTCGAGAAACATCTGAGCAGACAGCCGCTAAGGCATGTAAATTCGTGATCGCGAATGCCCATACACTAAATGCGGAAGTAAGGAAGGCAACAGTTTCATACAAGTACTAGATGCTTATGGCAAGGAAGTGATATCTTAAAGAGAAGGCTTTGATGGGGACCCAGGTAGCACGCCAGTGAAACGCCTAAATTATTTGTCACAAGCTTGGCAATCCTGGGCCTAACTTGGGCCTAATACGGTTTTGCTCCATTGCGTTAGCTAGGTTTTGTTTGTTTGGTGGTTTTATTTTTAAACAACTCTCAAGGGGGTTGGAAGAAAAGGCGAATAAAATCTTCTGACTAGGTCCCAACCTCCGTTACAACACTCAACAGCAGAGCACAATATAAAAAGAAAAGAACATCTCGCACAACAATACAAGAACTAAATTTTTTTTTTCACAAAGGAAAACATTTTGCAACTCGACATACTGGCATATGCACTGAAAATATTAAAGGAATCCCTGAGATATTTTTTGAAATAAAAACATGGAAGGGATTTGTTGGGCTAACTGATATACTCGATGGTGTTTGTTTAAAATGTCTGTTATCTGATAGGATAATTTTCAATACCGTAATTAGTTATAATATTAGACTTTGGAAACTGCTGACGTCTTAAATTGTAATTTGTTCGCTTAGGTAAATATGTCTCGTTAAAGATGACAGATGACAGGATTAGTGTTAATTTGAGTGTGAATTCAAATAGCTACACTTACGCGGAAAAGGCTATCTATTGTTAGTATGTCTAATGTTATAATAAAACTAGGAGAGGTCGAATTGAACCATGGTAGATTGTCAGTTGGCGTTTTCGCAACGTAAGTAATTAGTTTAACATTATTTGCTGTGGTCGTCCCCAGACGAATCAGACAATAATGCAGCCTCGAGGTGAATCAAGAGATGTATACAGTTGTTGTTTCAGCTAATTTGGGAGAAGCTATAATAATTTAAAGGATTAAACAAGTTGATCTAGAAATCTCTCTTTCGAGATCATTCTCTTGAGCAGTTCATATATACTTTTCTATAGAGACTAAGCACAAAGTAATATTTAAAGATTTCACGTGTTCAATATTCGAGTTTTGAAAGGATATATGATGCTGCTATATATAATTGTGCTAGTAATAGGTTTTTGTTTTCGCTCTAAAAATGTATACTTTGTCTTGGACGTCTTTGGTTCTAACTGAATATCACCTAACCATAACCGAAGTTGGTCCAGCCAAGTATTTGTCGCTTTCTCTAGGGTATCCCAGCAATTTCCGGTGAAAAAAAAAAATATCTGCGTCATCTGCATAGAACTTTATATCAGGTGTTTGCGGGATATTTATTACATCGTTAATGTAGAGCAGGAAGAATTCATCCCTGCGGCACACCATCCCGCATTTTCGCTAGGAGGAACGCGCATCATTAAGGACAGTATGCAGAAAGCGAGACGTTAAGTAACTGCGGACCAAACTTAATGCAGTGCCTCTTATTCCATAAAGTGGTGATTTCCGGAGTAAGATGTCTGTAGTTTCTATAAAGTCGAAAGACCCTAGGGTCTGGGTCGATGACAAGATTACATGGCGATGTTAGGAAATGAAAAAAACAGTTAGGCCACGAGCTGGTGAGGACCGGCGATCAGACACCTCTGGTCTCACGCTCGTCTGAAACGTGCTATCTAAGATCTTACTATTTTTTATATTTAGTCAATGCCATTTTGTGTTGATCTAATTTTTTTAGAAACAATATTGGTTGCCTGTAACAATGTTATGTTTAATCACAAAATTCGCTTAGACGTTTGTAAATAATGCGTTCAACTATTTTTTGAGAAAACCAGATGTATTGATATTGGTCTATAATTGTTCATATTATTCTTGGGACCGCCTTTATTAATTACACAGACTTTCGTCATTTTCATTTTTCCTGGAAAGTAACCAGTGCCTAAAATAATGTTGCAAATGTGTGCAAGGTGAGTACATATTAAAGAGGAAACTTCTTTAATTGGCTTAGAACATATCCCGTCTTGACCACAAGCAGCACTGTTCTCCTACGAGTTATTGATCGTATTTACTTTTTTCACTCGTGGGTGCTAAAACTATTGTGCTATATTTAGGTCTTGTAACATAAGACTCACGCATAGGCGTACTCGCGTGAGGGTAGTGTTGAAGACCCGAAAGTAAGAAATTTGAGTTAAGTTTTTATGCAACACACAATTGACGAAATTCCAGACTTGAGCCAAATATGCAAGACGACAAAGGAAACTATCAGCAGTGAAGAATAAATCTTCACTTATTTGACTATGCAGGCATATGCCGCCACATAAAAACTGAACAACCAGAAGTGGCTTCAACCCTGGCACTTACGGCTAGATTTTTGCCCAAATATGGCAGAAGGCAGCCAAATTGTACACTTGAAAAAAAAGCCCATGCGTCTACTTTCCGCGCAACACTTGAGAGAGCCAATCACCGCAACTTGCGGAGACAGCCCAGCGAATGACGGTTCTAAAACAAATATCTTTACTAAAGACTAAGAAAAATCAGCAGAACCCATCCTTTGGGAATGATTATCTACGTTAATGCGAATAGCATCAAACGGTGCGGAGTTATGCGCGTTCGTCAGGTGGCCGGCACACTCTAGATACGCCAGCCCACTCTGAGGCGATTCTAAATTTGTTGACACTTTCACAGCCCCGCGCACGATCTCCGCAGCCCAGCACGTGCGTTTGTGTCACTTAGGAAGGCGAGCAAAGCACGCGCCATACGCACAAACACTCAAAATGGTACCGACCAGACTTTCTGGCGTCTCAGCTAGTCTCAACCAACGGTACTCTAAACGGTTGTTTATATCTTACCATAGGACGCGCTTACAGCGCTGTCACAGCTACCGGTGCGCGGCGTTCCATGCACGAGGGCTCATTCCGCTCTCGTGAGGCTGAGCACGGCCGCTACATCATCCCGAGCGCGGGAGAGGGTGAGCTAGCGGCCGTGCTGAGCGCGCGAGAGCGGAATGAGCCCTCGTGCATGGAACGCGCGCGCACCGGTAGCTGTGACAGCGCTGTAAAGCGCGTCCTATGGTAAAGATATAAACAACTGTTTAGAGTGCGTTGAATGACTGCCTTCATAGCTCTGTGGTTAGCGCGTCTGCCTGCTGATCAAAGGGTCAACGGTTCGAATCCCAGCCGGCGCCGGTCTTTTTTATTTATTTATCGACCCGCGGCGTAAGAGGTTAGATAGCCAGATAGATAGATAGATAGATATAGATACATAGACGAAAAGTGCGTGAAGTATCCAAAGAATGCTATTCGCATTAAAAAAAAAGCGCACTCTGAGTTGTGACATTAAGCAATGCAAAACGTCACGGTTGCATTTCTGTAGCCGGTGCGTTCCTGTTCATTGCGGACTTATCTTTCGTCCCGAAGTCAATTTTGATGTCATGAGCAAAGTCCAAAGGAAAGACAAAAAGCTTCAACAGCTGCGCCAAATTTCTGGTCAACTCATTCTTGACTCGATTGCCTTATCTTCATCCACCAAGGAAATAGTCCGCGACATAATGGCGCGCGCAGCTTCTGCCAAGGGGCAGCGCGCGCGTGGCCTAACGGTTATAGCGCCTGCCTCCCACGCGAAAAGCCAGGGTTCGATTCCTGGCCGCGGGGACACCTTTTTGTTGACATCTAATGTAATGTTCTGGTAAATTCGAGAACCGTGTCGCTTGTTCGAGGTCAGAAAGTTCTACGCGTCGAACCTTCTACGCCGATTATTCCAGAAGCCCACGCGTGTACATAAGGGGCTCCGCGTGGCGAGCCGGAGTCAGTTTCGCCTCAGCGTTCGATCCTGCTGCTTCGCCGCTTTCGACGCCCGCGACGCTCTGTTATTATCTTCTGTTTCTGTTTTACTTTTGGGCACAAGTTCGCCCCATTAAACGTTTAGTTTACTCAGTTATTCATTGCCTCATCACTTGTCATTCGTGACATTTTGGTGGAGGTGCGGGGTAGCGCATGCCCCTGCCGCGTACCCCTCCGAGGGCCCGCAGTGCAAGTCCGACGCCAAGCCCACGAAGAACCAACGAAGGCACTTCCGAGATCAGGCTCAGTCGTCGCACCCAAGGCCTACACCCGGAATTCGGACTTCTGCCGCCCAGGACCAAGCAGCCAACGAGGCCGACGATGGCCGACCAGTCGCCGACCCCCGCCGCTCCTGCCGTCGTCTACCTGCCCGCCGCTCCCCGTACGCCCGCCTCCTTCCATGGTGAACCTTATGAAGACATCGAGGACTGGCTACAACAGTACGAGCGAGTGGCCCAGCACAATCGATGGACGGACGAACAGCGCCTGCAGAATCTTTACTTCGCACTCGAAGGAACGGCCAGGCACTGGTTCGAGAACCGCGAAACTTCGTTGATCTCGTGGACCGCCTGCAAGGATGAGCTGAGACGGACTTTCACCAACCAGTATCGACGGGAGAGGGCCGAGGACCTTCTTCGCATGAGGACCCAGGGCGCAAACGAAACAATCACCAGTTTCGTCGAGGATGTCCTGCACCTGGTCGCTCGCGCCGACCCTCAAGCCACCGACGAAAAGAAGTTGCGGATCCTGATGCGGGGAATAAGGGATGACATCTTCGGAGGCCTCGTCCGCAACCCGCCGACCACCGTCGAAGCCTTCGTCACGGAGGCGACCAACATCGAGCGCGCCCTCCAAGCACGCGCCTCCCATTACCAGCGACTTCCCGGCGTCGCTGCCCTCTCGACTTCCAGTTGCAACGGCCCGGACCTCCGCGAGATCATCCGGGACGTCGTGCGGGAGGAAATCAGGAAGCTTCTTCCTGCTGCCGCAAACCCGGATTCGCCCGCAATCGCCGAGGTTGTCCGGGCAGAAGTTCAGCAGGCGCTGCGGCCACAAGTTCTTGTCAGCGCCGCTCCCGAACCACCGACGCTGAGCTACGCCGCAGCTACCCGACGACCACCGCCCCCTGCTCACCCGTATACGGCGCCACCCCGACGGGAACCTCCAGCGCCGCAGTTTTCCCGACGCCAGGAAGATCGGGCGCACGCCCACGCAGAACCAGCAGCGCCACGGAAGACCGACGTGTGGAGGACGGCCGATCGACGCCCGTTGTGCTATCACTGCGGTGAAGCCGGCCACATTTACCGCCGATGCCCCTACAGACAACTGGGGCTGCGCGGGTTCCACCCGAACGACCCGCGCCCAAGGTACGACGAGCGCCCTCGCGACATCGAGGCGTACCTCCGACGTTCGCCCTCCCCAGTGTCGTCTCGCCGCCGTGAAGCCCGCTCCCCATCGCCACGACATTCAGCGTCCCCAGCGCCACGACCTCGCCGAGAGAGCCTGTCTCCCCTGCGTCGCCGGGAAAACTAAGTGCGGCAACGCCTGGAGGTGACGTTGCCGAAGACGACGGAAGCAAACAGCCTCCAAAAACGCCGGAGCGTTCCCACTCTCCCAACGCCCCGCATCGCACCGACGCGCCTGCAACGGTGTCCAACAACCTAAATGTTGTTATCGACGGCTACGACGCATCGGCACTCGTGGACACCGGAGCAGACTACTCAGTCATGAGTGGGAGGCTCTCTCGCCGCCTGCGAAAAGTTACGACGCCCTGGGGAGGACCACAAATTCGAACCGCCGGAGGACACCTTATCACGCCTGTCGGAAGTTGCACTGCTCGCGTCGAAATTCACGGCGAAACGTGCCCGGTGAAATTCGTCGTTCTACAAGACTGTTCCAGAGATGTCATTCTCGGCATGGACTTTCTGTGCGAATACGGCGCCGTCATCGACCTGGGTGAGAACAGATTGACGCTGCGGAAGCCTGTTCCGCCTTCAGAGAAACCCCAAACAGCGTCAGCCGCCGTCCGAGTCGCCGCAAGCCCACGTGAACCTGCCGCCGCGATCAAGTGTTCTCGTACCCGTCGTGGCCGATACAGCTACCTGCGGCGAAGTTGTCTTGGAAGGCAACCTTCAATTGCTCCTGGGAAGAGGAATAGGCGTCGCAAGAGGAGTGGCCGAACTTCAGGATGGGCGGACTGTGGTCCTCGTTACAAACTTCCGAAATGAAACGCAACACCTCACGAAAGGTGCAGCCGTGGGCCACGTCGAGGAACTTCAAAACGCCGTCGAAATCGCCGCGATTACTGACGAAACTTCGCCACCTCAGCAAGACTGTACGTCGCCAGCGCAGCTCGACATTGACCCTAAGCTTCCGGGCCCGAAACGACGGCAGCTGCTTAACCTCCTCGCCGAATTCCGCGACTGCTTTGCTACGTCGTCGAAGGTGCGCCAAACAGCCGTTGCGAAGCACCGCATCATTACCGAGGACGACGCGCGCCCTGTGCATCGATCACCGTACAGAGTCTCCATTAAAGAAAGGGAGGTGATCCAGGAGCAAGTTCAAGAGATGCTGAACGACGACATAATCCAACCATCAAGCAGTCCGTGGGCCTCTCCAGTCGTACTGGTTAAGAAGAAGGACGGAACGCTTAGGTTCTGCGTGGACTACCGACAGCTGAACGCGGTGACGAAGAAAGACGTCTACCCACTCCCCCGCATCGACGACACGCTAGACCGGCTGCGCCACTCTCAATATTTCTCATCGATGGACCTGAAGAGCGGCTACTGGCAGATCGAAGTCGACGAACGGGACAGAGAGAAGACAGCCTTCGTCACGCCGGATGGACTGTACGAGTTCAAAGTGATGCCCTTCGGACTATGCACGGCGCCAGCAACGTTCCAGCGTGTCATGGACACCGTACTGGCAGGGCTGAAGTGGCAGAGCTGTCTCGTCTACCTTGACGACGTCGTAGTGTTTTCAACTGACTTCGACGAGCACTTGCGACGACTCCGAGTTGTTCTCCAAGCTATACAGACCGCCGGGCTCACCCTCAAGGCGTCAAAGTGCCGGTTCGCCTATGACGAACTGAAGTTCTTAGGCCACGTGGTTAGTAACGAAGGCGTCCGCCCAGACCCCGAGAAGACTCGCGCCGTCGCGGCATTCCCAGCGCCGAAAGACAAGAAGGCCGTGCGAAGATTCCTCGGACTTTGTGCCTACTATCGACGCTTCGTTCGGGATTTCGCAAGGATTTCCGCACCGCTCACAAACCTCACGAAGGACGCCGAGAAGTTCGAATGGGCCGAGGAGCAGCAGCAGGCATTCGACGAGCTGAAGCGAAGACTCCAGACTCCTCCTGTCCTAGGACACTTTGATCAGGATGCGGAAACCGAGATTCACACGGACGCTAGTAATGCAGGACTTGGAGCGGTACTGGTTCAAGTCCAAGAAGGCACCGAGCGAGTCATCGCCTACGCAAGTCGGACGCTCTCCAAATCGGAAAGAAATTACTCCACGACTGAAAAGGAGTGCCTTGCGGTCGTCTGGGCAATCACGAAGTTCCGCCCGTACTTGTACGGGAGCCCGTTCCGCGTAGTCACAGACCACCACTCGCTCTGCTGGCTTGCGAACCTCAAGGACCCTTCAGGACGCCTCGCTCGATGGAGTCTCCGACTACAGGAGTTCAACATGACTGTAGTCTACAAGTCAGGCCACAAGCACAGCGACGCTGACTGCTTGTCCAGGGCTCCTGTCGAAACACCTTCCGGCACCAGCGACGACAATGACGACGAGCGCTTCCTAGGAGCACTGACCACCGACGACCTGGCACGACGTCAACGAAACGATCCTGAGCTGCGCGCTTTAATTCAGCACCTGGAAGGGCGCGGGAGTACCGTGCCCCGTGTTTTCTCACGAACCCTGCCCACCTTCGCCATTCGACAAGGTGTACTCTACAAAGAAAACTTTGGGGACAGCAACTCGCCGTGGCTGCTGGTAATCCCGGCTGACCTTCGAGAGGAGGTCTTTCAAGCCTGCCATGACGATCCGACGTCCGGACACCTTGGTTACAGCCGTACGCTGGCCCGAATTCGTGAAAGGTATTACTGGCCCCAGCTGCCGAAGACCGTTCACTTCTACACACGGTCGTGCCACGAGTGCCAGCGACGCAAGAAACCGCCGACGAAGCCGGCAGGTCTCCTGCAGCCGATTGCTCCCCCGACCGCACCGTTCCAGCAGGTCGGAATGGATCTACTTGGTCCTTTCCCACCATCGACGCAAAGAAACAGATGGATTATCGTTGCCACAGATTATCTCACACGGTACGCCGAAACGAAAGCCCTTCCTGCAGGGACTGCTGTGGAAGTCGCCAAATTTTTTATCGAGTCCATCGTCCTCCGGCACGGCGCTCCCGAAGTTCTGATCTCAGACCGTGGATCATCGTTCATGGCCCAGCTGACGCAAGAAATCCTTCGTCTCAGCCACACCAGCCACCGGCGCACAACAGCGTACCACCCGCAGACCAACGGGCTGACAGAGAGACTCAACAAGACCATCGCCGACATGATCTCCATGTACGTCGACGTGGAGCACAAGACATGGGACGAGGTGTTGCCGTACGTCACATTTGCCTACAACACGGCCGTGCAAGAGACCACCGGAGTGACACCCTTCCAGCTGGTTCATGGTCGCAAAGTATCGACAATGCTGGACGCGATGTTACCCCACGAACCGGCTGTCGACGGAAGCGACGACGCCCAGGTGGTTGCCCAACGGGCAGAAGAAGTCCGCCAGCTCGCCAGACACCGTATTCAAGCCCAACAACGAGTCGACACTAGCCGCTACAACCTTCGTCGTCGGGACGTCCACTTCCAGCCCGGAGACAGGGTGTGGGTGTGGACACCGATCCGCCGCCGTGGTCTCAGCGAAAAACTCTTGAAGCGCTACTTCGGACCCTACAGAGTGCTTCGTCGACTCGGGGATCTGAACTACGAGGTGATGCCCGACGGAACACGGACTTCATCACGCCGCCCTCCACGACCAGAAGTCGTCCACGTCGTGCGCATGAAGCCGTACTACGCTCGATAGGACTGTGGACCTTATGTGTTCCAAATGACTCTTTAGATTACCGTTCTTTTTGTTTGGTTTGTTTTGTGCTGCATCGGGGCGATGCACTTTTAAAGGGGAGTAATGCCGCGCGCGCAGCTTGCCAAGTAGGCAGCGCGCGCGTGGCCTAACGGTTATAGCGCCTGCCTCCCACGCGAAAAGCCAGGGTTCGATTCCTGGCCGCGGGGACACCTTTTTGTTGACATCTAATGTAATGTTCTGGTAAATTCGAGAACCGTGTCGCTTGTTCGAGGTCAGAAAGTTCTACGCGTCGAACCTTCTACGCCGATTATTCCAGAAGCCTACGCGTGTACATAAGGGGCTTCGCGTGGCGAGCCGCAGTCAGTTTCGCCCCAGCGTTCGACTCTGCTGCTTTCGCCGACTTCGACGCCCGCGACGCTCTATTGTTATCTTTTGTTTCCTTTTTATTTTTGGGCACAAGTTCGCCCCATTAAACGTTTAGTTTACTCAGTTATTCACTGCCTCATCACTTGTCATTCGTGACAATATCAACAGGCACACCAAGACCCTTCATACCAGCTGGACTTTCGCAGGCAAGTCTTTGACTCCATGCACGGCCTGTCCCACCCGGCCATTCGTGCTACACAAACATTGATAACTGAACGCTTTCTCTGGCACAGGAATCAACACAGATATTCGCAGCTGGACTCGATCCTGCATACAATGGCCAGACATCTAAGGTCCAGCGTCACACCTATGCCCCACTTCATTCATTCCCGACCACCACAGAACGTTTCGACCATGTTTATATCGACATCGTGGGTCGCCTCCTGCCATGTGAAGGACACCGATTACCACCTCATCTGCTTTGGTAGGTTTACCTGCTGGCCGGAGGCGCTCCCCATCCAAAACATCCAAGCGGAGACTGTGGGTCGTACCTTCGTCCAAGGTTGGGTTTCCCGATTCGGCGTTCCATCCACTCTCACGACAGACCGAGGACGTCAATTTAAGTCCGCGCTCTTCTATCAATTACTAACACTTCTAGGAACCACCCGTATTCGAACAACAGCATGTCACCTTATGGAAAAAGGTCTCGTCGAATGCTTTTGCCGTTCACTCGAAGCTGTCCCTTATGGTGCAATCCGAACCAAACAAGTGAAACAAAAATTTGCTCATTGTCCTCCTTGAACTTCGAGCACCAGTGAAAAAGATCTCCAGTGCAGCCCAGCCGAGCTTGTAAATGGTTCAAGTCTTCGCCTAACCGGACAATATTTTGCATCTGGACCCGAGGACCCAGCTCCTGATGCCATGACTTACACAAACCTGCTGCGAGCGACGATGAGAAACCTACGGCCCATGTCACCGCGCACTCAAAACTGCACCACAATATACGCATCAAAACGACATCGAAAACTGCAGCCACATCTTTTACGAAGATCCGGCGTCAAGAGATCTTTATGACAACCATACTCAGGACCTCACAAGGGGAGCGAAAACGTTAACCATTGATTTTAAATGGCGTCAAGAAACCGTTTATGTCGACCGCCTGATGCTGGTTCGCTAGGAATATCTCCCCAGTATAAATGATACTGCTGATACTCACACCGTCAACGCTCGACCCACCACTGACCCATGCGGTTTCCCGGCAAAACATAATTCCTGGAACAAATACGACTCAAATCTAATATTTTGCCGTGCAGCGTCAACAGACACGAACCCTCCCGAATTCAACCCGCACGAACCGAATTCAACCGATGTGACCCTAGACATTTAGGACCGAAACTATCTACCCCTGCCCTACCTATTGCCCCGACCACAACCCACCGCAAACAAACACCTCGAAATGTATCATGGTATCTAATACCCGCATACGTATGACACAAACAAAAATAATATTATTTTCTGTTTAGGTGCGACAGAGAAAACAGACGGGAGAGTGAGTAAAAAACAAGCAAATTAGTCGTTAGTAGTTTATAACAGCTAGAGATTAGTCTGCCAGAACATGGCGACATTGTTACCCACTGTAGATAAACAATTCAGCCAGTGCAGTACGACTGCTAGCCTAGGGTCTTTAACGTGCACCACGCAGTTGTGATGCACGACCGCACGGCGGTACGATGCTCATCCAGATCGAAACGGGCAGGGTGGGGTTTGAACCCAGGATCCTTGGGGTCTGCAGCGCGAGCTTTCGCTCCACGTGCTCCGAGCTGGTGTGCGCTAGCCTACTCGGCCACCGATCCCCCAACAAGGGCGAGTACTTGTGGGCATGGACGGATTGCTCGCACACTTGAGTGAAAACGAAAGCGACAAAAAGGACCGTGATTCACGAGCACGGCGGCAGAGCACGCTCAACGATTCCGACAATCAATTTCATCGGGGATCCTGTTGAACTCTTTAAATTATGTACATATATAGAGTATAGTGCCGCGGCTTTGGTTCTGACAGGGCCGAGATACCTAGACTCTGGCCAAAGAAGGTAAAGTTTTGACTCTACCTTGACTTCCTCGAGCTTTTTAGGGGCCTCCGTTCCCAGTACAAAACCAAATTTTAACCCCCCACCTTTTCTGCTAAAAAAGAAAAAGAAAACAGAACCGTGCAATCTGGGGGCACGGTCGATTATATTAGAGAAATAAAAAGGCGTTTGCCTGAGCATGACACTCGAGGCTACTGTGAAGGCCATTTATAAATTTCAGTTGCATCTTACAGGAAATATTTCTTTGAAATCCATGCTGCTTCCAAAGAAAACTATTTCTTGCTAGGTCGGTTATAACTAGGGTTCCGTGTTTCCGGAAAAATACGATAAACTCCCGTAAACAATCGCCGATAACATTTTCGGCGATTCGAATTAATCCGAAAAATTCCGAATTTCTATGTCGCGATAGCAGAAGAAATATTCAAAGAAGACGACATTTTACGAATAAGGTTCTCAAGGCACACGGCTGGTGTTCTTAAAAAAGGGCGAATTTAAGTTTCTTTTTAACTTGGAATAGTGACAAGGGGAGTTTCCTTATATCTCGTCAATGTTCGTTCAGTATAACGGGCCAATGTACTTCTGAACAGCGACAAAAACCACTCCAGTTTCGACCATATTATGTGTGCTTCTTCTAGGGAGGAGGGGTTCTGTTTTTATAATAGTGACATATGTGAACCTGTAGATTTCGTTGGATGCAAAGAGCAGCTGAAGGCTAATGGGTCCAGGAGTTTGGAAATATTAAGGTACCGACTTTTATTGAAGTAACACTTGTTTTCAAATTTGTCGTGGGACCGTTAGTATAATGCCGATAGCAAGGGCGCGAATGCCAAATAAAGCTGCAGAAATATATTTCGATACCGGTGATTTTTTTATAAATTTGATGTACAATTTTTGTCCGAACATTATTTTTCTTTTAGTGTAAAAAAAAAAGAACAGTAAAATAAAACTGAATTTTGGTAAATTAGGAATTTAACATAAAGAAACTCCGATAAACCCCGAAATTCCAGCAAAAAATGAACTACAAAAAACACCCTCCAATTTTCACAAAAGATAAGCTCCGAAAACACGAAATCCTAGTTATAATACAAGAACAAAGTTCGTGTTTAAGAAGTTTTGATGAACTACGAAAAAAAATACAGATATTGCCTAATTTTCTAGTCACTCGTTACCAGAGATGGCAAAATTACTTTAAAAAGCAATTAAATTACATTACTAAATATTTTTTTGAAGACGGCAAAAGTTTAATTAAATTACATTACAAATTACCGCAGATTAAAGGTAATGACATTGCATTACAATTACTTTCCAAAAGTAATGAAATTACTTTGAAATTACTTTAACATTACTTTTGAATACCTCGACGCAGTAATTCGCGCTCATTTTATTTACCGTATACAGCAACACAGTGTTTACAAAACAAGCCCTCGTTTGCCCGCACAACGCGTGTGCAGGAACCAGATCCGGGAGAAGCGAGGTGCTGCGCATGCGCTGTGCCTCGCAGTGCCTCGCAGCGCCATCGCAGTGATGTCACATCAAAGAGCTGAGTTGGTCTGTATGTGCCAAAACTAAGATCTTCCTGTTTACACCGCAACAGCCTTATGGGCCTCAAAGTGAACCATACTGAACAGTGGTTTTGCTGGCGCACACGACAAAAGTGTTATACATGATGAATAGCTTTTTTAGATATGACTCAGAAAGAAAGTCGACTCACCGGTTTCGCTCTTCATTCAACGGTGAAAGGTCTTACTAACAGGGTGATATGTTTCTGTCTTCCTGATTTAGAAGTTGTAGTCCGGGTCAGTTTGTTAAGTCGGGCAATGGCTGCTCGTTCTTACAACTAGTCGTCATGGGAAACGTTTCCCTTCCGTCTCGGACGAAATCTAATTCTATTCTCCCGAGAGCACTTTACGCGGCGATAACTTTTCTTGACAATGCGGTGGGGAGAAGGAGAGCTCGCGCACAGCTTTATTGAGCGCTCAAAATGAGAGAGGAACGGGCGCCTGTACCCTCCACTGCATTGCCCAGAAAAGTTGTCGCCGAGTATAGTTGGCCTATTCTCGGTCATTCCTTTCAAGGAGCATTTTTTCCAAAACACCCGAAGAGTCCAAGTTTTTGCGCATTGTCACACAAAGGGCCCGGATAATTGCTAAGCAGAAGCGTCGCCAGTTGGGGAATGGCGCGAGCTTCCTAAATTGTGTACTTTCCCAACAAACGGGGGGCGATATCTGCTTGTAGGCTTATTCCCGAGTAAACTTCCCAAAAGAACGCAGCGAGGCATGCCGCGAGCGGCACCTGCTGTGCTCGAGGACGCACAAAACGTTCTGGGGCTTTGAAAAGGCAATTGTAATGAACTCTTTATTCCGGTCGTTTGTTGTTCACAATGGTCGAAGCTTACGGGTTGACCTTGCTTGACGAAAGTACAAGGCTGGGGATCTGTTCGTCCTGTCCTCTCAGGTTTTAAATTATGTTTAACTCACTGATGATGTGCCCGTCGCCTTGTAGCCCATGAGCCGTTATTCCCCGAGCTGACAGTGCGGTGGAAGCTACGTCGTTGTTAGAACAGTCACGCGTCTATCGTTCACCACGTAACCACGCTCTCGTTCATACCCACGCGCAGCGAAAGGGACGGGACACGTGATTAAAATAAGGTTTTTGATTGGTTCTGGTTAGCTTGCAGCTCCCACAGCACTGTCAGCTTAGGGATGAACGAAGTATAGTATCGTCGTGATGACGCGACGCCGTGAATCTGTCGTGCCTGGAGTTCGTAAGCCGTTGCCTTCCAGCGATATCTTCACGCAAGCTTTTCTCCTTCGCCTTTCCATTCCTCCTTTGTGAGTCTTTCCAGCTCTTCGCTACAAGGCTTTGCGCTCAGGTGGCCGTCGTTTATTTCCGCTGATGCTCTTTCACAACATTTCACCGTGCAAAATAATTTTTCTCTTTTTTCTTAAAGCTTGAAAAACGCATTTTTCTAATTTAGGACAAAATTAATTTCAAAAGTAATGAGTAATTTTCTCGAAATCACTGCCTGAAAGTAATTTAGTTACACTACTAAATTACTAGCCTAGAGAAGTGATTCATCAAATTACTCATTACTCCAAAACGTAATTTAATTACTGTAATCACATTACTGTAATGTCATTCCTGCCATCTCTGCTCTTTACCCGTTACTCAGATTAGTATCAAATCGCAGGTTTTGATCAGAATACCATTCCAAGTCTCTTATACGTGTCACAGTAGAGAATCATATTTTCCTAAATGCTATATGGGAAATACAATGCATTTCGCAGGAAAATGTCGTGGCTTTAGTTTTTTCACGAATTACACATAGCTACTTTTCCTTCCAGCGATTTTGAATGCATTCACGTTGGTTTGTTGATTTACGCAGTCACCTTTATTGTACAAAAAACATATAATACTGTTTTGTGGTACGTGTATACACTGAGATAAAACACGAAAAACAAAAAGTAAAACTAAACAACAAAATCAATAAACCTAATACTAATATGGGACATACTTTTACATACTTAGATACTATTTGCGTATACAAAAACATAAAGTTCTGAGAACAAAACAAAATAACGTTATTTTTATGTGCATAATTATGGCTCTTCAAATTCGCGATAAATAGACAACAAGGACATCCATGACGGATGAAAGGTTGAGAGGTTTCATCCGATTCTCGACGGGACATGAAAATCGATCGACGGTAATAAATCATTTCAGCTTGCCATGAACAACTTTCAGAACAAATCTGATATCGTTGAGCAACTGGTTTCATCAATGAAAATCGGTTCAGTAAGGTTTTCTGACTGGTAAAAACAGAGCCTTCTACTGTAATCTGTCGTATACTGTTATCTTCATCCATTCGGTGATGTGGTTAATGCGCAAGTACAGTATATTATCTGCACGTGTATGTTGATAAACTAATGCCATTGTGGAATAAATTTCAACAAAGATACAGGAATAATTTAGACACAGTTGACCCTCCAGATAAAAAAATGTGGCTAGTCCATGACAAGCAATATTGATTTCCGCAAATAACAATATGTCAGATTCCTAAAGACGACCCTTTATTTGAACTAGGAGGGATCATAGTTCAATATTAAAAAGATTAAACCCGATTCCGTTGGCGTACAAAATATGGCTCATTCTACTTAGCTGCCTACAAAATCAGTTGCGCGTGAATTTCAAGTGACGATTCTTTAACCAGACGCCACAACGAAATTTGCCCTTTTTCAGCAATGCGCGCAGCACTGGTTCTCTGACTCTGCCGATCATACAGAAATATTACAAAAGCTAGGAGAATTAATGGTTAAAAACGTTAAATCCCTTTTACAAAAGCAGACACCAATAAAAGTACGGATGTTTCATCACCTATAAAGGTACTATTTTCAGTGTGCGCTGACACTAATGCGGGAGAGTTCAGCCAGTCACTATTCATAGCTTATACCCTCTAAACATCCGTTAGGCGGAAGTCGTTGTATCACAGATCGATTAATTATGGCAGATAAACCGTGGTTTTAGCACCAATGTAACAGTAATACTTAATTAAAAAAATTAGGGCCGACCACAACGTTTTAAAGAGTTCCATCTGGCAAGTAATAAAAAAGGCAGGCACAGCCTCAAGCACATAACGCGCAGAAGGTCATACTGCTTTCACTCTGAGTGTTCATTTCGGTTTTATGGGCCACCTCGCATCACTCTTGACAGGACGCATATTGCCAAGGTCTGCGAGGGACAAGCCGGCAGGCCTTGGCGACCTCCCAATGAGAGAGAAAACAAGAGCTCTCGAGCCGAGTGGGCCGGGCATTATGGAGGTGGCGTCGCTCATCGTACTTCCCGCGAAACGGGTCAATGAAGAAGCCGGATTGAGCCGGCCCCGGCACGTCAAGTACTGGGTAAGTTAATGAAATGTTAATGGTCTTCGAATGCCACAATAGTCTGTGTGAATGCTACTGATCTCTGCTACATTATACGCCCGGAGCTCCGTATGGTATCAGCGACTAGAGCTTCCCGGATCTACTCAGCGGGAAGACATCGGAAGTTCAACAATTTCAACATACATGTTTTGCTTTAGTAAACCGTAAACTAGTTAGACCTGCAAGTAAGCAAAAAATGCACATAGCTTTGCATTTTGCAGATTGGCATAGTTTCAAAAGCCGCTAAAGTATCGCTAATATACCTTTTCGCCCTATATCTGTGTTAAATTTAGCGAAACACGTGTGTGATGCTCGTCCAAAGGAATCGCTTTATGCGTAACGCTACATGGTTCAATATTCGTTCATTAGAAATATTCGAATGCCACTGGCATTTTTTTAGATTAACAATAGAATTTAACTAGCGTATACCACCTTCTTCGCTCCGGTTGAGTAATGTCAGGAAAGACTATAAAGTAAAATGTTTTAACATGTGACTGAAGAAAGGTTTTCGCAAATCGCTCTGGGCATAAGGACACAAAATGCATCATTATGATGTCATCATCATGGGAAGTTCGCAATAGTGTTTTATTTTAAACCAGCTAAGAAAAGCGAGTTTTAAATAAACACATACGCAACGGGAATTTATTTTTTCCCCGAATTTACGGTTCGAGGAAATAGTTCACGACATCAAACCCCAACTATTTATCCTTAAAAACGCTTCAGGCGTCACAGTTGCAATTTGATTGAAGCCCAGATGTCATTAGCATGATTTCGAACTACAACTACAGATATGCGTCCTCAGTACCTACTTAACGTAGCTCACCTTGCTTCCCTTTATCCAACACTAAAGGCACTAACAACTAAAAACAAAAAAAACGCATGGCGTTGTTTTTTATGTATTATAATAAATGACAAAAAGGCCAGGATGAAGTGTGGGAGAGTAGGTTAGTGTCACAAACTGGGATACCCGTAACATCTGGCGGGGAAGCAGAGTGAAAAAGCTAACCCATCCGAGAAGGCCTAGAAACTCTTCACCTGCCTATCGGACTCGGAAGGATTGACTGAGAAGCGAATCCGCTCTTTGTGTTCGTAGCCAGCGTTTTGTGTACACGCTGTAAGGCGGTGTTAGCAGTATTCCCGCCAACCGGAAGAAATAGATATTCCACCACGAGACATACCCAAAATTGGTTAACGCAAGAATTTACGCATGCACAAATTATCTCGAACCTTTTCCTTTTTCTTCTGTAGGCGATGAAGAAAGGCGATACGCGCTCCGCCTCCATTATTCTTATTAACGACCGCAGTGCGTCTTTTCTTCTCCGATAGCACGAGCACACACTAAGGGCCGAGCATGTGAGAACCATGATTCGCAAGCAAGAAAGGAAGAGGAAATTGCGGCACATTATTTTTTTACCTTTTATATGAATAATAAACGAGTAAAGGTACGCCATAACTATTACTAAAAAAGCATATACAACACCTCATCCACTTTGTTTCTTCGCCAAATTTCTCTGTAGTTTTGGAGCACAGAAGAGGCCGTCAAGAGGAATTCACAAAAAATATACCCAGGCCTTTCGCAGGAGACGTTGACCTACTTTATTCTTTTTTCATCATTTTTTTTTCTTTTGGAAAAGGTAGGGGGGGGGACAGTTCATACATTTGTCTTCTTGGCTTTATATGGAGACAACCTTTTTTTTTATTTGAGTACGATGGTTGTTGCCTCATATGCACCCACCATCTCACATAACTTACAATGGTGGACCCATATTGATAATGTTTGCTCTTCGGCATATCGGAGTCTATGTTTCATACGACGGAAGCTTAATAACGCTACTAAAGAAGCAAAGCTATTTTGGAATATGCGAATGTGGTATGGAGTGCTAATAGGAAGATAGACAAAGACAAATTAGAAACAATTCAAAGGTTGGCTGTGCGTTTTATTTTTTCTAGGTATAGACAAACAGACTCTGTGAATAGAATGCTGAATCAGTTGGGTCTCCAGCCACCAGAAACTAGACGGAGGATTGCGAGGCTAAAACTGATTTTTTCCTCTAATATAGGCAATTAAAAACTGACCCAAAGTTGTATCTGCCTTCTAATGATTTAAATTTGGTTATCGCTTATGCCCTATAAGCGATAACAAAATTTGAATCATGACAAGGCGGTTCAACCATACTAAGCTAGAACGGATGTTTCTGAAAATTCATTTTTCGCACACACAATTAAAGAATGGATAGGTGTTTCGTAATGTGTTGTAAAATCATCAGATATGTCTACTTTTTAGTCGTCTTTAGAGCAGGTGTTTTCCAGTAAGAAAAAGCTGGATGGATGTATATACTAATATTATTGACAATGTTACATTTTTGTGTGTCGTGTGTTAAAAATGTTATAGAACTGTGTATGTTTTTTGTATAAGCTGAGCTGCTCACCTCTCTTGTAATGGCCTTCAAATGAAGGCTAACAATATTGTTATCTAAAATAAAAAATAAAAATTGCTTTCTTATAACCTTAAATATGAGGAGCTTAAGGTAGCCATTTCTTCAAATTACTCGCACTTTTCGTTCTTCGCTAGTATAATTTTCCCCCGGCCTGAATTTTTATTATTAATTAAGACTTGTATTCTAAAAAGGGCTAACCCAGATTTTATGTTCGTCCATGACGTGCTTGACATATGACATGGCCTGGCATCATGACTTGTATTCTAAAAGGGCTAACCCAGATTTTATGTACGTCCATGACGTGCTTGACATATGACATGGCCTGACATCATGGTGTCCCTTGGCTCACGGACTCAGCAACGCTACTGGATCTAAACTCTGTTTCATACCTAGTATACAACGCCGTCAAAGCTGCTGGAGCGAGCATGGGGCTTGATCTCGCTGGCCATTTGCACGCGTTCTCGTGCAAACAAAATCATAGATGTAGCCACGCACTCGCGCCAGTAGCTCCGACAGCGTTTTATACCTAAGTACGAAACAGAGCACGTAACGTATCAAGTGCCAATTCGTGGTGTAACCTGACACCACGTCGCATGATGTCACGCGAATCAACATCAGGTCACACGCCGACTTGGTGCAATGATGGCACGATGTCTCGTAACGCAATATCACATGACGTGATGGCACTTAACGTCACCTAGCTGAGTCGTGCGACGTCCCGTTAGGCATGGCATCACGCAATTAAACAAAATATGCCAATAAAAAAAAAACGCCCTGAAACTTACTGCTAATTTTTACACAACATCTTTCTCTCTCTCTCTGTCTCTCTCTCCACTATTTACTGTACATTGCAATTCTGCATAGGATGGTTTAATCGATAAATCAAAATACAGCTGCCAGATTTTAAGTACATAATTCCCGTCCTTGCTCAAGTTTCTTGTGTGAACGGTCAAAAAAAATCGCAACAATAGACGAGCAGATGTTGACTAATAGTAGTACTTCATCTTGTCACGGGCTCTGGATCATAACCGTTCAGCACTATCTCCTTCGTTCCCTTGTAGCTCAATTTATTTTAGTCGACGGCAAGCAAGGCTTTTTAGCGTCTGGTGAACGCCGATCAATATACAGCGTGTCTTTGGGCGCTGTCGCTCGACCCTAAAACCCCTATTAAACCATAACGACGCGACAAGTGAAATGGAGGATATTTCGCGCGAGAGAGAAAGCAATGAACCGTAAGTCTGTCCCATAATTTTCGCCGGGCATCAGCAACCGCTCGGGTAACTTTAATACGTCGGTCAAGAGGTTTCTTGTCTTACTTTGTATTGCGCTATGCGTGGCGTAATTTTATTTCTCGTGGTTTTTTTGAGCGAAGTAACAGATTTATTAATCAACTTTTCTTCAGCTGCTTAAAAAAAAGGGGGGGGGGGGCGAGCTTTTCCTTTCTGAGTTACCTTCCGGAGAGTTTTTCTCATATACGTTTTACTTCTTTTCTTTTAAGTTTGCTTTTTTCTTAATATGATTAAGTTTTATTTGATCACAAGAAACCATGTCTGAATTATGACTTAAGTTAATTCTTTCCAAAATATGTTTTCTCTCCAATGTCTCTTCGGCTACGTTTCCCAAACAAGTTGCTCGATGCAATCCTTCTGTCCCAAAAGGTGGCTGCTCCTTAGGAGACACGTTTATTAAGGAAAAGCCCACTTTACATTGATGTTGCGACAATCGAGGTTAGTTGTGCAACACCTATTCAATTAGAGCTGCCTCCAACACGCATACTTTTGTTAATTAGATTCGTTTTGCTTTGGTACAAAAAGCAAACAAATAAAAAATGCCAGAAGAAATCTTAGCACGACATTACATTCTAGGATTCCCAAATGAAGGCCATTTCAGCATCACATTTCCAAATTGCTCTCCTACATTGCTAACCTCATGCTCGCGGTAGAGATCATTTAGTTAAAACTAAATGTTGTTTTTTTTTAAATGAACACATTTGTAGATATTTATAAATAAACGAAACAAGTTTGTCAAAATGAGTCGGTATGCAGAGCAAGTGTATGGCGAAATTGGCGAGCAAAATGCAGATTGTCCAATTTTTTTACAATAATTATACAGAAATGATTAATCCAATTTTCTGCCGATATTTCTCTGGTGTATGCACCTTCTCGCTAAGGACACAGCTACAAAAGTATAGGCTGCAAGTTCTAACACACAGCAATTAACAATTATCGTGGTCAATGGAGTTTTAGAGCGTACTGTGTGCAGGCTGGATATTGTTAGGTTAGTTGAGGGTTTTGCGTTTCGGGGCTGATTGTTAAGGAACCCAAACTCTATTATTCGCCGAAACATTGATTATTGCCGAGCGTCTGCCGAGCGACGAAGAAATGTTCTCGCCCAAATGGGTAAGCCTCATCTGGAATTTGTGTTTTGGCGTCATGGATCAAATTCAATAGCATATAGAGAGTACGGTAATAGCTACCTGTAGGAATAAAAAACATAAACGTTTGATACTGAACTCGTGACGACAAAATCAGAATGGTTTTATGAGTCTCGAAGAAAGAGAATGCAATTCTAGTTTCGAACTCTGAGATAAAATTTAATAATTGGACCAATCGTCACTGTGTATTTTGGTAGCTTGCACCCTGCTGCACATTATAATACGAGTCATAATTTAAACACAAAATAATTTCACGGTTTCTTTTAGGACTTTTTATAGACAAAAAAGCGAGGCGTGTATTACTTGGTCTATCTGAAAAATCATAATAAAGCCCTGTCGAATAAATAGCCGAATTGTAAAAGCGCAACCTAAATGTGACGTAACAAATTAAGGTTTAATTCAGTTAAATACAATTCAATGTTTATTTTTCACGTGCTTATCAAGAGCCCAATGGCTTCTGCGGTAAAAGTCAAAGCATGAGATAAATATTCGTCACAAGTATACATGCTAAACGTCATACACAAGTTTGAAACAATACATACGCCTACCTAAACCAATGCACATGCATAAATATATCACATTTTAAAGACTATAATATTCTTCTGCCACTCACACATTATATTCTTGTGGTTACAGTAATTTAAAACACCACATAATGCAGGTTTTTGACGTATAATATTTACAGATTGCCTGGAGATAAATTAATACAGGAGATCGATTGGCAAAAAATATACTATGACAATTATATTAATATATTATTAAGTATTTATGTATTTGTGTATTACTTCTATGCCCAGTAATGTGTATAGACTTGATTACAGACTACTTCATATTAATTTAGAGGCGTTTCGACGTAAATTGTTTTTCCGAGCGAATGTTGACACAAGTGCTCTAGCGACAAAGTAAAGACATGTGTGCTGTGTTTTTTTTTTCAAACACTCGAAACAACCTTGAGCACCTTGAAGTCGATACGTAAATATTGACAACCGAAAAAAGAAAACGTATGAATTTGTGTTGCCTAGAGAAAAGCATATTTAAACGACCTTGCACGACTTCGGTCGCTTCAGTATGCCCTGACTATAAGCTTTATTACTGTATTGAGAACGAACGCCACAAATTCACATTACCGAAAATTATATATTTACACAGTATATTGTGTTACTCAACATTACAAATTTCGCGATGGAATGGAGGAGCATTGTAGCACCTGACAATAGCGTAGCAATATCTGTTTTAGCTGACGTGGTTTATGAGGTACACCGGCGATCTTTCAAACATTCCCCAACCAGTGGCGTCACAAGGGGGGGGGGGGGGCGGGGGGCGGTCCGTCCCGGGTGCAGCGCTCAGTGGGGTGTCGCGGTGGGCCACGAGAGAGGGGGATGGGGGTATCGCGGTGGGCTACGCGAAAGCGGGGGGGGGGGGGAGGGGGGGGGTGTCGCGGCGGGCTACCGCCCTGGGTGCCGCTGACCCTTGTGACGCCTCTGTTCCCAACTAACTATATTTTCGGAATCACCAGCCTTTACTCTTTGAGGTATGCTATTTATAATCGCGAAATACATAAGAGCTATCGTGAAATCGACAAGGAAATATTATGCCAAAAACCGACATTTTATTATACCCGCGCTTTTCGGTGCCGTGACATCAGTGGAAGGCAGGCTTGAAGGTCGAGCGGACAGCCTAAATATGGACTATAACGAGCATTGGTTTCGTGCTACTGCACGGGTGCTGCAGCGAGCTTCCTAAGCATTCATTTGACACAATGAAACAGCTTGAAATCAGTTGGGAACGAAGTCTAGAGTCCAAAAAGTGAACTCTTGCCTTCCGTTGACGTCACATTTTCATTGTTACACATTCACTTTGAAATACACGGTGAGGACAAACACTGTGTATTCAATAACTTCGAGAAAAAATTTGGCTTGGACCAATATTTTGATTACTATTTCAGCGATGTGTGCTAGCGTCTTCAGCGAATTTCGAGGCAAATCTGGGACTATAAAAAAACGCCGGAGTACCCTTAACAAGCTCTTTGAGAAGGCTTAAAGAAAAGCTCTCATCTTCTATAACATTTAACTTCAGCTAGGATTTAGAAAGCAGAACATTCAGCCTACATATTGTCACGTAAGCGAAGGAGATGTTGTGGGTGATAGAACCCAAGAAGGGTTTAATTAGCAATATGTTATGTTATAAGCTGCCATTCCAAATTTTTGGAATATTTAGATTACGCCGTTCACATATATTCAGCAGGTAACCCACGTACACATCGCGACACTGTTAGCGCGAACACGACATCGGCGCATTTTCGCACTTTAGTTCTAAATAGTATGAGAGAGCACGAAATTTTATCGCTTACAATATAGAACTAAATGAACTCTTTCCGTAGCAGTAATAACTTGGATGACATCCTTTGGTTTCAAAGAGAAAAAGTGGAAAAACCGGCGATCGCTTGTTCGCGCTAACAGTGTCGCGCTTTGTACGTTATGGGCGGGTGAGCAAATGGGCGATCTAGGAAGCCAGGCAGCGCCCAGGTTTAAAGATCCTTTATTCTCGGTGTCAATCTTTGCTACACGGTTGAGTGCGTGTACACTGCCGGAAAATGATCGTGTCTTTTTACCCTAGCTATTTTTTTTTTGGGGGGGGGGGGGGGAGTGTTTTGCGACAGCAGTAAGCGCGAGCTAATTCAAGGAGCTTTAGCGCAAGCCGTACGTAAGCACAACTGTCTCACACGAAATAACCTTGCCTGCGCTTGGAATATTTAATGAGCTACAGCTGGAGATAAGTACACATATGCCTCCAAAGGGGCCATCGCAGACTCAAGCCAGACGCTGTACGACGACGAGCCCTAATCAAATCAGGAAAGCAGCCCACAACCGAGCACTCGTCAAAATTCGTAGCAGTTAAATCTGTTGCAGTCTCATCAGTGAAACAAATCATACAATTTCAAATAGCACTTAGGTAGGAAGTCCCACAATCAGCTTGAGGCGGTAGGAGCAGCGGTTTTTAATGAAGTTTGGTGGCCGAGAGTGGTAATGGACCGCGGATCGGAGCACGTGGAGCGAAGGCTCGCACTTCAGAACTAGGGATCCTCCGTTCAATCCCCACCTTTGCCAGTTTCGAGATGGAGGAGTCTCGTACCAGCGTATGTCCTTGTAATCACTAATACATGATTCGCGTTAAAGACTGCAGTTTAGCAGCTGTACTGCACTGGCCACATAGTTTATCAACAGCGGAGACACGGAAGCATTCCCCGAGGCAGACTAACATCCCGCAATTGAAACATACTCAAAAAGCGTTGACGAATTCGGCGTTTCAGTCACGCGACAACGCATGTGAGTCAAAGGCAAGAAGTGAATCGCCTAAACCAAATTCTATACTTCGTTCCAGCTTAAGTCCAGATGCAGCCAACGCTACGAGCTAATGGGACCAGCTAAGCAGTGCCAAAAGCGCATGTCACTGGGCCTTTCCTGTTTATGGTTGGAACCGCGATAACAGAAACCTTTCAGAAACATGACGAACACCACGATGATGCGCCTTTGGAGTCGTCTGATGGGTCCCATCAGCTTGTGGCGTCGGCTCCGTCTAGACATGGGGGGAAGCGTAGTATAGTTTGATTTTACACGGGCTTTACCAAACGCTGCTGTTCGTGTCTGACATTACAAAGATTTAGAAAACGACGTGTTCAACACTCGATGTAACTGATACTACTCTTAACAACTGTCTGTGCGTCTCATTTTCACGTACAATACTTCGAGAGCACAATCACCGCAACTTACGGAGGCAGCTCAGCGAATGACGATGCCGAAACATATGTATTAGATCGATAAAACGTCAGTCTGAGTTGTGACATTAAGGGCAACGTAGCATAGCGTGACGTTTTGCATGTGCTTTAATGTCACAACTCAGACTGCGTTTTTGGTCTAAACATATGTTTCAGCATCGTGATTCGCTGAGACTGCAATCACGGGCTCTCCGTATTGTGCGAATGAGCACATGAGACTTTTAAGAGTGTAAAGCCGTCAGCGTGATATGCATCTGTTTGAAGGTTTGCGAGCAATTTCCTTAAACAAAATATTTTCGAGACTCGAAAAATAGGTGCGAGCCATTGGCTGCGTTTACACGAATGCGATAATAGCTCATCGAATTTAAAAAAAAGAACCAATGGCAAGTTCACAGTCCCTGTGTTTCTTCCTCTACTACCCAAACTCGATTTGATGTGCAACGGTCGCACTCCTGTACCCGTGGCGACTGACATTTTAAAAAAACGTAGGGCGTGGTGAGTTACGAACATCTCATCTTCGCTGCGCAACCAACGAGGGTGTGGCATCAGCCGATCAGACCGCCGAAGTGCAAATCATGAAGCAAAAAGTGCGAAAATAACGAGCCACTCCCTGTGCTTCTTGATTAAGCTTGCGAGGCCCATTCACACACTTGCGACTTTTCAGGACCGTAGAGTCTAAAAACCGGTCTTCGAGCCTTTCGCGACGTCTTACGACCGACCCCGAAGGAGCGCACCCGGTAGGAAGCCGTCACAACAGGCCCAAAACCGGTCGTGTCAAAGTCGGTCGGAGTCAGGCGCAAGTGTGTAACGGGCCTTCCTTCAGTGACTGTGACTACATCTTTGTTTTAGACGAACGACGTGTGAACTTACCGCGCATGGAGGAGGTGCAAAACCAAATATTTATATTAGTAACTCAGCCATAATCAGGGTATGCTCGTCACACGCCGATATAACATCAAAATTACCCCCGTGTCTTAATTTTGCTTCTTAACCATATATATATATATATATATATATATATATATATATATATGCAATAAAAACAAAACAAAACTCGTGGACGAGTAGTTGTACGCGCGACATTTTGCACCCGCTAAGAAAACATGATAGGTTTGACTCCTGCTCCGGGTGAGTTTTTGTTGATTCCGTTTGAAGTTTTGACGATTTTATGGTTTATTATTGTACTTGAGACACCACTCCATTTTTAAGTTATTTAATTTTTTCTTGAGGATTACCTACTCCTGTCATTACAGCTCTATGTTGTTTCGCTTCGTGGTGTCGTTGATTCGTTTTATTTTACTTTAGCACGATCATCCGCTACAGTAACTTTGCCCTCCGCTCCTGGCGTGCACGAATGAGGTTAATTTAATTCTTTAGACTCTTTGCTAAACTACACTCTAAAAAAATCCGTGCAGTCTACTTTCCCGCACAACACTCGGAGAGCCAATCACCGCAAACCGAGGCAGCTCAGCGAATGACGATGCCGAAACATATGTTTAGACCAAAGAACGCAGTCTGCGCTGTGACATTAAGCAATGCAAGCGTGACGTTTTGCATTGCTTAATGTCACAACTCAGGCTGAGTTTTTTTATCTGAACATATTTTTTGGCATCGTCATTCACTGAGCTGCCTCCTAAGTTGCGCTGATTTGATTGGCTCTCCGAGTATTGTGCGGGAAAGTAGACGCACGGGCTTTATTTAGAGTGTACTCCAGCATTGAGAATAATGCAGAGGATGTAACTACACAATCGTCGGTGTTTGCAGCAGGAACCTTTTCAAAACAAATATACACCAGATGGCGCATTGCATGGGCATTCATCACCATCTACTTTTAGTAGAAGACAAAGTTAATAAACAGGCCAGCTGTTTAACGTTACACATGATTCAAACCGAAGACGGCCATTGGCTGTTCGATGGAGGCGTGGAATCGGCTGTGTGCACGTGTGCAAACTCGGTGGAGGTCGTGTCAGGGGTGACATATAAAGCACGATGTGCGAATAAAATCGATTCAGCTGCGTTTGAGACACGTGTGTTTGTTCCTTGCCCCCTTGGTCGTCCATCGTCCCCGGTTACAATCATGGATACTCTTAATAATTTATTTTTACTTTGTTCAGGCAGTGTACAGACTTAATCGAATCCAGACTGAACTCCCTTTTAAAGGGTCTCTTGCGTGACGTGGTTGCATTGTCCAATTTCCCAGTGACCTGGTTGACAATCGTCACTGACGTTTTGCGCTTTGTTTTGTATCTAATTAAACTCATACATTACTGAGAAAATACTTTCGAGATTTCCAAATATGTCTGCCGCTCGCACTTGAGTTTGGCTCCCAATGCAACGCAGCGCATTAAGACGCTTTTCCCTACTTTGGGAAATGCGTTCGTTTCTAGTATGTGCGGAACACTTTTAAGAACCTTCATCCCGCACTAGTCGATTTCGCATCTCGTAAAACTGGAAAATAATTGGAAAACTATTTAGTCGGCAACATAACGATTATTTTGAGCAACAGTCCTTACTTTTGTATTGCTTTTGTGCAGGCAACCCCAACCCAGTTTTTATATATCAAGCTTTCGGCGCAACTATTCAAGGGTGTACAACCGCTCTCTGTATAAATGGTTTCTTTGTATAACTTTTGTGTGCAGGAGTCTAAAATTCCTCCCTTGAAATACATATTACTTTGAGACGCGTTTTTTCTTTGTCATTTCAGAAGGTGTGTTGCTTTGAGTGCATATCTGAATGTAATTTAATAGGGGCCTTTCCTATTATACTCTACTGTATTGACAATCTTGACACAGTACATTTTACATCATGATAACGCAATTGATGCAAATGTGCAAGCGAGCTGGACAAGAATAACGACAATAGGTCCTGGAGAAGGGGAACAAGGGAAAGAAAGGACCTTTGTCCTTTGTTCTTTGACTTTCGTCCTTTGTCCTCCTTTGTTCGCTTTGTCTAGAGTTCCTCATCCTATTCTTGTCCAGCGTGCTTGAACCTTTCTATTTATTGCATTATCAGCATAGCCTTGTTGGCGTTGGACCGGTGGCAGCTGTCAAAACCCGTTTGCTCTCCTGACGTCTACCTCCTGCTTAGCTCAGTTGGTAGATCACTAAACTGGAAATGGGGAGGTAAATTGTTCGATACAAGGACCAGGCGGACTTTTTTTCACTCGCGCACTAGCCACCTAGTTATGTTTGGAGATTTGTGCTAGTCCTCTCTCACCTTTTTTCACCTTCTCCGGGGTTTGTTACCGTTAACGTTGTACATGAAGCCCCTTCAATAAACATATTAGCATTATTGTTATTATTACGTATAGGTTGTTCCCGGACAATATATTAAACGCTTATCTATTTATTTTTGTTTATTTATTAATTTTAATATTGCAACTTTAAATAGCTCGAATGCACCGTTTACCGACTGCTAGACTTGAGCGTGCTTAACCTCCCATTGCCCGCTGCCCTTATTCCTGGCCCTTCACGTGTGAATGGCGAAACAAATTAGGAAAACTAAAGAAAACAAAAACCACCGAGTGTTTCGTTTTGATATCGAACTAAATAATAGCGCATCGAAAGTTGGATTATTAAAGCCAGAGCTAGTTGCAAGCCTGCTTCACTTTAATTTAATTTAATTTACTTTAATTTAATTTAGTTTCTTTGGCACAGGAGAGTCGGGAGAACCGCAGAAGGGCCGAAACCCGTACCCGAAGGCCTGCAAACACCCAAGGACGCAGTCAGACCGCAACTCGTTTACGACGACGGTTGTTTGATTCTTAGTCTTTCTAGGCAGAAGTACTATTTTGTGCCCTCTTTTTTTAGCATTCATTTTATGCAGTATTTAGGTTGGTCTAAATGTTATTCCCAGCCTTTTTGGTGAATGTGACCCAGCACTTAGGATGGTTGAACGTGTTTTTGTTTACATTTCTAGTGTATATTAAAGTCTATACGAGGACACCTGCCGAAATTTGTTTCAGGGTCAGTACAAACTTCCTATTTAGTGAGTAGCAATGTCGTAATCATTTCAAGCAAGCAATTAAAAACAATTTGATAATGAATAAAACATATTTGAAGACAACTGTAATGGTCAGTTTTATGTGGGCTCGAAATAAAAATAGGCAAATAACGATTGAAATAGGAATATATATATATACATATATATATATATATATATATATATATATATATATATATATGTATATATATATAGGCCAAATAATTATTGCATATGCTACTAAACATCTTCTTATTTATTATCTAGATCACTCAATTCATCTTGTAGTTGTAGTACAGGGTAAACTTCTACCTTTCAAGTAATTTATGACTACGTATCTGTCAATTGATTAAATTGGCAGTGTAATATATAGCATGTTTCACGCAAAGAAATTAATTGTGTGTCTCGTTTTTGCTATTTCCCAATACGCATTCTAATGTGTAAGGGTTTTGTCAGGATTTAATCATTTACAGTCAATAATTTGATTGAAGACAACCGTATTGATGGTGGCTATACGACCGTTACATAATGTAAAATGATTTACTTGAGATAGCTTTATTTCTGGCCAAGGTTGATTAAGCTCGATTGCAGACGGTGACTTTCAAAGTTGCTTGGGCATCTTGCCAACCCGGAATAATAATAAATCAACGTCATCTTTCTTTCTCGAAAAATTTCCTGCGTGCTTATCCTTTGCCGTTGTTGCACAATATCCTTGTAACTGTGCCATTTCTGCTACGTCCATTCATCAACCGAATATATCATCAATAGTAGCCTTCTTTAGGGAGGTAAGGCGCAAATAAATCAAACGTTGCATTGAATATATACCTTTAGTCATCTTCTACTTCATATATAGCTGTTTCTAAATTAATTCGCGAAGTCAAACTGAAAGATGGGAATTTTGTTGTCGTTGTTTAAGTATGCACCAAAAGGTTATTCTCGGTGTTAATTTAAATGCATTGTTAAAAAAGTTACATGCTGGGACTCTTTTTTTGTTAAATGATAGTCAAAATATCGTAAAAGCGAGAAAAATATGTTAACTGTCACACGCATAAAAATAAAAAAAAAAGAAGGAAAAGTGCACTGTGTTAGAGTTCGCGAGACGACAAAGCCGTTAACGAATTAACCCGCTATAGTCACTATTTGTAGATGTCAGGAAACTTTGACTTCCTTGCCGACGCGTATTCTCGTGGTAGCACACAAAAGTGAAAGCAAACGAACAGGCAAGAAATTCAGCAAATGTATGAATATCTTTCTTCATTTGAAAGAAATGCCGCAGTAGCAACGTCTTTTTTGTTTAGAGTTTCCTTTTTTTACGTATTTCGTTCATAATAATGTAGAACATACCACTCATAACGTAATGAGAGGAGAACTTATCCAAACATGGCAAGGCTCCACGCCCCGACTCCTGCGTCTATCATAAGCCACTTTCGGAGTTTCTCGTGAGAGGCAAATATATGATACTTGCACCTTTTCAAGTGTTATGCGAGCATCGTATAGCCATCATTCTGCAATCAGTGCGAGCCGGACGTGTTCAAGGTACGCAACGATGGTCAGCGGAACCAACACCACCTGGAATGGTCAAAGCCTGTTGTGAACAGCCTCCGCTACCTCCACGTGACGTCATCAGATTCGAATGACGCCAGCTCGGCAACTGGGCCCGAACTCGACGCCGAGCGTCGTTCGACGCATTGATTGGATACGATGCCCATCCGAACGCTGACTCAGTGCTCGTTTCAAATCTGTGTCTACATTCGATCTCACAGTCATGACTTCGAAATGCAGGTGCATGGGTTTTGATTATTCTTGATGGTATTGGCTAAACACACTCTAAGAACGCTAATAAAGACATTTTAAAGGTTTCACATTCCCGAACGGGAACGTGAAAAATCAGCGTCAGCTTATTTTTTTAAAGATTGTTTGTATACTTATTTTTAGACGTTGTTTCAAAACACCCTTCAAACCATCTTATTTTCTGCAACGTCCACCGATCTGCAGATTCAAGTTTTTCATGGATAGCTTTTTATTTTATTTTTAGGGTTCTAAGGTTTAGCTGAACTTAACGTCGCGTAAGAACGATGAGTTTAGCAATATTTGTCTTGATCTAACTGATTCTAAAATAATTCATTGTCATATAGAAAGATAGATATTTTGTTGCAGTCGCATAAATATGCGCCAACTGAGAAGCCATAATTTGATATCATTGCACAGTACAGTCGCGGATAATATAAAAAAATTACCACCCAGGAGAGCGCGTGACTTTCAGGGCATGCCACGCTATGTGTCAGAAGAAAGCTCCACCATTAACGGGACTTCAACGGCTGTTGGAGCTGTTGCTGAGTTAATGCTAGTTGAATATAAAGTCTTCGAATATAAAGACGCTCCACGACAAAATGAAAAATCATCGGTTGCCGAATCTACCTGATTGTCAGGTTGAGCTATCATTTTTCGCGCGTGTTATAATAGACAGTTTTAGGGAACCGTTTTGCATCTCCAATCGATGCGGATACGACCGGTGGTGCGATTGCCAAACGACGTGTGCAAGAACACGTCTTCGCCTCGATCACAAAAATACAATTTCGCTCTCCGAAACAGGACAAAGAGGTCGGAAATAGGACCAAAATAAACCGACGTTGCGTACTTGAGGAGCGACGCGGATGTATTTGGCCGAGAAAGATTGTAACAAACGAAGATAATCGAAAAACAAAAAGACGAGTCTTTTTTCCGGAATGAGCCAAATCCATAAACCCAAACGAAGCCAATTTCGGGTGTGATTCGTGGTATATCTGGGGATTCAACATTTCCAAAAGGTATTAATTTGAAATTGGTCATATTATGCGAGAAAGACAATGTAAAGGTGGCCGCGGTACAGGGCTCAGAATCAGTCCGCAAAGCACATATTCCTGTTTATTTCAGTGTCGCTTCACATATATTAAACTCATCTAAAAAAATAAGATCCATTGGTGGATCCTTAGGGATTAGCATGACTTTTGGGAAATGTCAGGCACGTCTCCCTTTGGGAAACGCGAACGCTGACCCATCCACTCTTCTGTTTTGTCTGTCCCGTATGACTTTCTCTTTTGCTTCCTCTATTTTTTGCTACCTCCTTTTGTCCCCGTTACGGGGTCAGTGTTAGGGTTTCCCAAAGGGAGACATGTGTTGCGTTTCCCAAGGGTCATGCTAACGGATTCCCTGAAGATCCACCAATAAATATTCCTTTAATTATTTTGCCGCCTACATGGACCAGCGGTGATACTTAGGTTCACACTCCATTTTGTCGCACAAAACAAGGCATGCGCACTCCGCACACCTGCAAGTTTAAACTCGTACCAGCATTTGCGCGCCCAATGGCGCGCGGATGCTGGGGCGCCAATGGGCGCGCGTTCGTTTTTCACTATTCTCCTCCTCTCCAGGTGGCGCTCTCCCCTTTATACAGTTTTATCCGTAGACGGACGCCGTCAGCTTTTCCGCATCATGTAAGTACTAATGCTAACGCATAAAAAAATTTTTTTTTAAAGGTTTAAGGCGTACAATGACGGAATATGTTTATATACATATCCTAGACAACCTCAAATAACATCTGCATACTTGCCGAATGCTATGGGCCGTCGCCTTCTGGGCCCGTTTGCTCGAAGCGCTAACCGCGGCTAAAGTTAGCCGCAGTACCTAGGAGAGAGATTTTGATATCACGTGACTGGCTTGGTAGGGATGCCGGGAAACATGGCGGTGCCCCGGTGAGTGAGCGCCGCTCGCTTTGGAACTAATATGTCGTTGTAGCTGCAATATCGGGCCCGTTAGTCAGCAACAAATGGTGCAGGAGGCTTGCGATTTGCCTTACCTCACCTAAATCGCAAAGCATGAGCAATGATCTCACCGCATTTTTAGGTAGTCTTTCGATTCTGACCATTCCTAAGCCTAAATGAACGCGATAATTGTCGGCATAGCAATGTCTTTGGAAAGCGGATTGCCTTGACTCAATCGGCCGGGTATTGATAGCACACAAAAGCAGGCAGCGTCCCCAATAGACCTTTTTTCCAAATTACCCAAGCATCGAGAAACGCTGTAAGTGTAAATCTACGGTCCGCGCGCGATGGCCTTCCTCTTATAAAAGATTCGAAGTAAATGATCATATTAAGGCTTTGACGAACGCGCGTGCAAGGCAAAATTTATTTTAGACTTTATTGCTTTAGAACAATTACTACTGCAGACGCCAGCACGTGCAACGCGTGTAACTACACTCGTAACATGCACCTCGGTGTTTGGGAAATTTAGGAAAAGGTCTATAGACCATTTGCTGTATTACCCAAGCATCAAGGAGAATGCAGGGATTGGTGTTCCACGCGCCACACGCGCACGCCTTCCCCGTATAAAATATTCGAAGTAAATAACCAAACTAAAGTGTTGACGAACGCACGTTCAAGATGGCATTTGTTTTAGGTATTTGCTTTAGGAAAGATACTACTGCTGACGCCAGCACGAGCGGCACGTGGAACACCAATCCCTGTATTCTCCTTGATGCTTGGGTAATATAGCAAATGGTCTATTGGGACGCTGTCTGCTTTTGTGTGCTATCAATACCCGGCCGATTGAGTCAAGGCAATCCACCTTCCGAAGACGTTGCCATGCCGACAATTATCGCGTTCTTTTAGGCTTAAGAATGGACAGAATCGAAAGAGTATCTAAAAAATGCGGCGAGGTCATTGCTCATGCTTTGCGATTTAAGTGAGGTAAGGCAAAGCGAAAGCCTGCTGCACCATTTGTTGCTGACTAACGCGCCGGATATTGCAGCTACAACGACATATTAGTTCCAAAGCGAGCGGCGCTCACTCACCGGGGCACCGCCATGTTTCCCCGCATCCCTACCGAGCCAGTCACGTGATTTCAAAATCCCTCTCCTAGGTACTGCGGCTAACTTGAGCCGCGGTTAGCGCTTCGAGCAAACGGGGCCTGGTGGCGACCTACGTGTAATTTTAGGTTTGAATCCTTCTACGGAAATGACTTTCTTATTGCTTTATTTTGTGTGTTTTCTTTATCTTAACGCGCATAGTTTAAACACTAATTCCCCTTCGCAAGATGTTATATTTATTACTTTGTATCCTTAGTGCTTGCACTTGCGCCTCGGTGAGACATACCAGTTTTGATCTACTGTATGGCCCCGTATACCACTTTAGTTTTTGACCCACTTCATATTTGCTATTCAGGGTTAAAATATTTTAACTGAAAATAATATTGGTATATTGGAGACAGCAAACATTTTTGGAGTATAACTAAGGCGACGTCAGCAGTACACTTTAAAAGTTAATATTTGTTCATAAATAAATAGATTGAAGAATGTGTTGGCTGTTGGTCAGGACACGCAGGGAGACAAAAGAAAAAGGTTCTCCTTTCTTCGACGTGTCCTAGAAATAAACTACGGAGGCACCTGAGACGCTGCGCACTGTGCTGCACACTGCCGCACACAACCTCCTACACACAGTCACATTGCGCACAAAAGTTCTCCACAACCATTCAAAAGTTCCACGGACAGTGTTCGCTTGTAGGCTGCCGACATTACCTTTCCTTCACATTTCGATTTGTTAGCGTCATCGCTGTTTAAAAACAAACAGTACGTGTTCATCTTATGAGTTCTGCTGAACAGGGCATGCCACAAGTTTTGCAGGATCTTTGTGCGAAAAAGCGCCAAACGACGCGCGTTCTTTTGTGGTATAGACGTCAGAAAGGCATATAGGGATGTGATATTGATGGCTTTCGTTAAATGAGTTCTTGATACACATTTTTGAAAATGTCAGAAAACAGTTTGTGTCTTTTTCTAACTTAGAATAAATATTTTGTTGTGCTCTTTGAGTCGCTACACGTGTCTTGGCTTCACCTCATCAACCCGTTGGGATTCAGGCGCCATCTACGGAATGTTGGGAGAAGTATGCGTTGGGTGGTGAAATTCCGTCACTTCAAAATCACAGTATCGCAGTTCACTATTAAAAGTGTACTCTTATGCATGCGTTTGCTTTCACATGAATAATTTTTCATAGTTCGTAGCAACATGCTGTCTACTTCACCGCAAAACAACAACAAAAAACAACACAATTACTGTTCATAATTCTTTCCTCCTTTGGGTGTGGCGGCGAGGCGATAGATGTCGCTATGTGTCCGGTAGCAAAAGTGCGCGAAATGTTTGAATACTTCCACATATGTTTTCTAAGTTCTTGGTGTATAAAAGTTGTTAAGTCCACTTTTACTAACTTGATTTTAGTGTACGGTGTTGGACGTTCGCACAAAAGGGTTTATTAATCTAGGTGACGTCACGCCCAAAAGACAAGAGCATGCTATATAATTATTCCAGTTCTCCGAAGACAAAGATTTTCAAGAGGTCTGAAAAGCTCTCAAGTAATAAAATGAAAACCCCTCAGTTCAATTACATTTGCGCATTTACTGACATTTATAGGACCGGCAAGCAGGAAAAAAGACTACGCGGGATACGCTAACAATGTCCCTGCCCTTCAACGTGAATTGATACACCTGGCGTGCACGTTCAGTTATCACTTCATGCTGGTGATCATTCTTACTTGTTCTTCCCGGTGTTAGCGCCTCGACACGGGAAACGGGGGACCAGTGAAGGTTTAAAGGAGCGGTGCAACGATATTCAATTGGAATGTTTTTCACTTTACACGAGCTTACTGGTACTAGTGGGACTCAAGGATACTCGCACGCAACGCCACTGGCCAAGAAACTCCTTTGTTGCGGTGTAATTTCAAGGATAAAAGCGATCATTTTCATGCAATCTCTCCTTTGCAAAATTTGATGACGTAACGTGGGGACCGCAGTACACCCATATGACGATATTTGAATGCGGTTCATAGATTCGACCCGAGCATTGCGTGGGCACTCGATTTGGGCTCGTGATAATTACTAGCTCGAGAAGCATTCGGGTAGTGGCCAGTGTCCAATCGCTGCAACGACAACAATAGCCGAGCCATAACAATGTGGGGAACTCAGCGCGTGTCCTGTGCTTTGCCGACACCAGCGCGTGGCTATGATCAACATTGGCGGCATATAGTCGGCTCCAGATCACGTGGCCGCTTGTTCTGGCTGCGAGTTGAGGGGGTGAACGATGCTCGTTTTTCTTTAATTTTTTCTGGGACTTCTATTGCGTGGGGTGAAAAACGAACGCGTGTTTCATAGGTCATTAACGTCAGGGATCCGTTTTAAGCGGTATTTGCGCAAATTTCAAAAATTGTTGCATCGCCCCTTTAAAAGGGAGCGTTTAATACACGTCTGGCAAGTGCGCTTGCCCAGCAAAAAGAACGGTGCGCCACGCGGGTGGTGGCGCGAGCTTGGGGTCAGTCGTCTTCTTTTGCGAGAGCGCTAACACTCGGCCATCCTGAAATTCAAGTGTCCTCACTTGATGTTTCTTCAATGTCAACATCAAATGTGTTGACTCGTTTCAGCTTGTCGACGGGAGCTGTTGACGTGTAGAAACGTTGAGTCCGCTTGTGGCGAGGTATATCCTCAGTGAGGTAGGTGTCATTAGAAAGTCGCATCGATTTTCCGCTGCAAGTGCGACTTCTTGTTCTTTTCTTCTTTCTCGAGCCTCCGCTGTTGCTCACGGACGGTTTGCTGTCGTAGCCGCCGTCGTTGTTTTGGTGCTGTTGAATCGTATTGTGGTGAGGCCGTTCCCTTGGTTGTCTTGTTGTCGACTTGCCTTCGCTGTGCACCCGTTTGCGGCTGCGCTTGCCTCCTTTCTGCTTGTTCGGTGGTGCTCGCCAATTTCCTTCTGTCTGTCTAGTCTGATGTTGAGATTCGTGAGTGTCGTCGTGAGAAATGGTATAGGCCATACCTGGATTGCCCCTTTTCTTTATGTGGCATTGGTGACCAAAGTGGCTTTGGCCTGTGCAGTTGTAGCAGTAGCGTTCCTTGATTGGCCGCGTCTTGAAAGGCGCTCGCACGATAGGACCGTCCTTTGTTGTAGGTTGGTATCTCCTCCACAGATCAGGACAAAGCTGAGGTCCTGCTCGTACATCTTCCGCTTTGATTGGTGCCAGGAGATCCGTCGTCCTTCGCTTGATGGCGGTTTCAGACATTTCTGAACACCAGGAGCCTCTTACTGCTACATCACCTTTTGAAATATTGAGGTTGGAACTGGATATGTTCAAAATAGGCAAAACCGTATCGCCATCTCCGGTGACGTTGATTACAGAAGCAGGTAAACAGTGTTCCTTGCCATCTTGCATCCGCAACTGTGCGTCAACAAAGACGTGTCCTGATGCAGACTCCTTGGTCGTCGGATGAATGATCCCCACGTAGTTCCGTGGAATCACAACAGACTCCTTGGCCCATAATACCAGGGAGCGTGGTGGAAGATCAGGGATTTGAATCTGTCGGAGCCGTTCATCATCATCAGTAGAACTGCCTTGTTCCTCGAAAATGCGAAGCGTGTTCCTTCTTCGCACGATGGTAACATGCGGTTGCTCTGTAAACGGCTGTCCAACAAGAAGAGGAATCGCTTCCGCTTCATTTGGAACAACGTAGATTGGAACGCGGGCTGTCGCCTGGTCTACGGTGACACTTGCTTCCGTGATTCCGCACGGCAGAACCTGACCAAAACCATAGCCTCCAATCTTACATCCTCGGGATGGCTTGCTATAGTTGAATCCCAAATCATCGGCATCCACCTTGCGCAGCGTAACGCACTGACTTCCAAGGTCAACATAAGCTCGGACAAACTTCCCGTCTATGACAGCGTCTTGAAAATACTTTTCGTTTTGTGCATTTACTTGTTCTTTGTTTTCGATGTGATGATTTTCTACCGACACACTTCCTCTGCCGCTTGATCTGCAGTCAGCTGTTTTATGTCCTGTTTGGTGACATTTGTTACAGTGTTCTCGCTTCTTTGGTTTACTGCAGTTTACAGACATATGTGCGTACTCGTCACAATTGAAACATCGCGGTTCACCATTAGAGTTGAATGGCGGTTTTCGTTTCGGGAGTCTGTGGGCATTTCGGTCGATGGGTGAACTGTTCTTTCCTGGCCTTGAGCTGGTTGCCGCATCGGATCGGTGGGACGCTTCCCTGACGGCGGTGAGGCGGTCGTCCAAACGTTTAAGGCACTTCAGCAGATCCTCCGGAGTAGAAAACGTGACAACGCTCAGGCTCCGAACGAGCGCTTCGTCACTGATGCCGGTAATGACATAGTCCACAATCTGATCTTCCGGAAGTTGACAAAGACGCACCAGGCTGAGCTTCTCATGGAAATACTGTTCGACGGTTTCGTTCGGCAGTTTTCTCCTCGCTTCCATTTCCTGGTGTCGGCGCTGTAGGTTTACGACCGGTGGAAAAGCCTTTTTCAGCTCCAGCTTCCATTCAAGCCATGAACGCTGGACACTGACGAGGCCGTCGTACCACGTTTTGGCGATTCCTTCTAGCTTTGTTAGCGCAAAACACGCCGTCTGTATCTCGGTCCACGAGTATATCCCCGATAGTTCGTCAACTTTCCGTATCCAATGTTCAACTGTCTGTACCGGATTCGTGACGGGGTTGAACACTGGTTCCAGCTTACCGGAGTCTGCAGGTGGTCTTGGGTCGTGCGTGTGCTGGGTTGCGCGACGAAGCAGGTCAGCCATGCCCGCGACCGCTCCTCGCACGGCGGCTTGTACAGCCTCCTGTACAACAGTCTGAAGCCCAGACAGTTCACCTGTCGCTCCATACAACCCAGTCTGGATTGTTGGTGGAACGTTTGCTGGGCCTGCCAGCGGTATTCGTTGCCCCACGGTGTCGGTGTTGAAGCGTTCCGAATCCTGACCTGCCACGCCATCTTGGCTCGTGGTTGCGTCGTCGCTACCGCCAAGGCTCGTGCTCCCTGTTCCAGTCGGAACGGTTGCTGGGAGTCGGGGAGGGCCCGCTGCCGCAGTCTGCCGTATTCGGTTCCGCTCGCTCCGCCGCCGCCCTTCCTCGTCCCTGTCGAGGTGCTGGTCGGTGCCGCTGCTGTGACGATTCGTGGCCACAGGAATCGACTTGCGCTCGGTCGTGGTCGTGGATCAGGCTTGGTCCATCCCACTTCTGATATGTTAGCGCCTCGACACGGGAAACGGGGGACCAGTGAAGGTTTAAAAGGAGCGTTTAATACACGTCTGGCGGGTACCCTTGCACAGCAAAAAGAACGGAGCGCCACGCGGGTGGTGGCGCGAGCTTGGGGTCAGTCGTCTTCTTTTGCGAGAGCGCTAACACCGGGAACAATAAATTTGATTGTAGAAATTGTATGCTGCTGCTGCACAAGGTTTGTGCTCAGCAGCGAGGACACAGCTGAGGTGATGTCAGTGCAAGCGATGTTTAGAATTACAGAAAAAGAAAAGTAAATTCAAGAGATTTGTGAGGACCAAGAGTAACAGATGGGATAGTAGACATAGTGTTTACTTTTAACACCAAGTAATATTTGAAAAGAAAACGGTGATTATTACATTGGTACAGTCCTCACTGTCTATTTATCGGGTTCGGTGGACTTTAGATGGCAAAATGTTATAACCGTAACGACGAGTAGGCCGGAACTGGATAGCATGGCTTGTCTGCATGTGAGATGAGGTGGTGAACTTTCTCCTAGATTTTTCCTGTTTTTCCATCGAGGGCGAACCTAAAGGCAAAAAACATACCAGACTTGTAGTTTAAAAAATAATAAATAAATAATTACGATCAGTGTTTAGCAAAAATAATAAAACTATTCAATGGCCTATTACTCGGTTACTTTGTGGGGATCCGCATCTTTTCGTTTTCGACCACGAAGGGACCTGAGTAGGCTGATAACTTCCATGTGTCATTTTGAAACGGGTGACCCTATAAAACAGCTTTAAAATTAAAGCAATTGTTCCTGTCGTTCCTCAGGCGCGAGCCTCGGTGAGTTTGCGGAAGGAAACAAAGCTCACAGAAAGATTCAATGAAAGGTGATCAGATCGAAAGCGTGGAGATGGGAATGCACCCCCCTCCCCCCCCCCCCCCCCCGATCCCCCTTCCTCTGTTCAGATGCCCTTTCAGTGATTGATACTGCGGAGAGAGCTACGCGCCCGCAGGACCAATCAGCCGCCTCCCTCTCATCCCCTGACCCGGCTCTTTGCGCGTGGGCGAATGGGCGGGAGCGTGATCACGTGGCGAAAGTGAGACATTTGACTGGCCCAACCAGCGCGTAAGGATTACATCTGCGGCGTAACACTGAGCATGCGTTGAGCGTGTGAAACAGCATTCTCAGTGTCACACCAGACGCTTTACTTTTCTGTGAAACGTCGGAAAAGACTTTATATTGTAGTCCTGCACGAACCTTGCGTGTTCGTGATGGTGTTGGTTGCGCAAACTAGGTCACCGGAGACAGTGTCAGCAACGGAGTGCAGAGCAGAGTTTGAGACGCCGTTCTGTCTATTCTTGTTCCTTCTACGTTTTGGTGTTCTTCTTCTTCCCCAGTCGCGGGTTAATTCAACATGGAGCGCAGATGTTGGTTTGACGACGTAGTGCGCGCGACCAACGGCGTTGCGCCACGCGGAATGGGTGTGGGAGGTAAACGGTGCTCTAACGATCCTCTCACTCTACCCCGTCCGCTGCGTAGGAATGGGATTGCGTAAAGTGGTGGGAACTGCGTATCAGTCTTGTCACACTTTTATTGAATTTGAGGGAACCTATATTTAACCAGGCGATCTTTTTCTTTCCATAATACACCGTTCCCTTTATTTATCGCATTAATCAGCTAGCTCCGATCACCACTATGAATAAGTTGAAGCTTAGGCTTTATTGAGAGTTGAATGCTTCAAATCAGATGTGACATAACTCAGGATGTGTGTTGTTAAAGCAAAGCTATTATTTATTTCTTCGGGTGGGTATACGTCTCCTGATTAGCTGACTCTGCTTAGGTTTCATTCGTTGTTAATCGTGTGCTCAGTAGTGAGTTTGAGGCCGTTAATATTTTGGGTCAGTGTTTTCCACTGCACCTCTTTGCTTTATATCGTTTTAATGCATGGATTACATTTTAAGAAAATGCCTTACTCCCAAAAACGTAGTGGTCCATATGTCCCTCTGTTCATTCACCAGCGAATACCCACCGCGATGAGTAGATCGCAGGACCTATTAGCACAACCGGTTTTGTTTTCACGGGAACATAAGGAAAATAATGTACTATCGGGGAAAAATGAAATGCGAACAGAGGAGCGCGTGGCTTGCCGCACAGGCTGCGCCACCTGGAAGTGAGCCTTGGGGCGAGGGTGCGTGGCCTACTCCGATGTGTGCACGCTCTTCGCTCGGCACTCCCAAGCTTCGGCAGTGCGCTCTCAGTGCGCTGAAAGCTGTCACCGCTATCTTTGTCTGCTCGGCGCGTGGGCCGAGCTTCTTCGCACTGCACGCGCTGAGCCAGCAAAGATAGCGGTGACAGCTTTCAGCGCACTGAGAGGCGCACTGCCGAAGCTTGGGGGAGTGCCGAGCGAAGGGTGTGAACACATCGGAGTAGGCCACGCAGCCTCGCCCCTAGGCTCACTTCCGGGTGGCGCAGCCTGTACGGCAAGCCACGCGCTCCTCTGTTCGCATTTCATTTTTCCCCGATAGTACATGAGCATTTCCTTGAAATGAAACCAGTATTTACTCATAGTTCTATGAGAAATCGAAACCACAACCCCGGTCCGAAGCCGGACGCTCTACCTCTGCGCCAGTTCGACGACTCCCTACGTGCGCCGGCTAAGGTGCAAATAGGGAGTCGACGACTCCTCCTGCATTTACCAGGTGCCGATACCCTCCATAGTGCATGGTGATCTGGTAGAGGAAGATTAAGGCAACTAGTAAACAATACGTTCTTCTTTACTTCTCGAAACGGCCCTTGAATATCTTATAAACACATTTAAACCATCGCTTCTTAACTAATTTACTCCATGTGTTATAGGATGTCAAAGGCAAAAATCACCGCAGACCTTTTATTAATTCTGCTAAGTTTACTTGCAACGAGGTTTAATTCTAATGTGTGCGTATACCTATACGGTGGCTGTATATCTTAGTGCATTTAACACAATAAAAAGCCAGCCAGACGGAACCCTTCCCAAAGTCCCTTCGAAGGTTTACTGGCTTTACTGGTATATGATGATGATGACAATCAAGGTTTTAATGACGCAGTGACAACGAAGGCTATGTTGCGCAAGTTCAAGCCTGACCATTAATAATAAAATATATGAACACTTTGTCATTGTTTCAAAACTTAAAAGTTTCCTTATTTCACCGGACGTGTAGGCCCGACTATGTTCTCGATAACTTCTTTAGACACGTTATTATACTTGCAGTTGTTATACGTATTAGGATAAATATGCCCCCTGGTTTCGGCAATCAGCGTTAAGTCAATTTCACGCCGTCTCGTAAAGGCTGTCATTTCTTTGCTCGAGAAGCGCGGAACACAGAAGCAATAATATAATTTCCTTCCAAAGTTTGTCCGCATATTAACGAGACATTTTAAACGTACACTATTATAAAAAGTGGCCTTCAGAAAGAAAGAAACTTTCGTACCTGAAAGTAGGAGGCAAAGTTTCTCCTTGTCTGCATCTCATTATGGTGGCCGCGAATCGAGCGAATCCAGCCCAATAAGGCTTAACGAAGAAGCAATATTGATTGTCGCTGTTTACACGGAACGCTGCCGCGATTCAACCGAACATAGTTTGCATAGTTTTCTAACACGGAAATGCCTGAGGCTACTGTCGGTCCCCAGTCCGTGAAAGCTGTTATCGCAAGAAAATTAGTCAGCTGCTTCGCACCAATCTAAAAACGACACTGCTTTCGTGGCGAGAGTAGCAGAAAATCAAAGCATTACACGCGTTTCTCACAAACTGTATGTATGTATTTATTGCCGAAGCCTGCTTCCCGCGCAAGTAAGAAAACGTGCGTTCCGAACGCAGTCACTGTCTTATCGTTTTTAACTCGGCGATGTTAAACGAAGACAACCTAAACCCGGCAACTTCGCGCACTGGCACCTCTTACCTTTGCTGTTTCTTGAGCCACAACCCCTTCGTCACCACCGCACGTCCAGCGGCGGATCCAAGGGGGGGGGGGCGACGGGGCAGCCGCCCCCCCTCCCCAAACAAAGTCGACCCCCCTCTCTCCCCCTTCTCAAGGGCAATTTGACATGGGTGGACGCCCCTTGCACAAGAAAGAATGGGAGAATAGTATCCTTAAAAAATTTCCGCCCCCCCCCCCCGAAACGGAGTTCTGGATCCGCCCCTGCGCACGTCACGAAGTAGTGGAACCATTCGCGAAACCAAAAAAACGCTCTCCAAAAAGCTAATTTGAAGCAACCCACCTCGTCGCACGGTAACCACAAAATACGTACCGCGAGGCCTGCAAGGATGTTAAATGGCAAATAATGACACAGAAATGGCATGGTCAAGCAAAGTTATTGCCAATATCTTGGCGAGGTGGCGCTGAATACCGCCCAATTTATAGGCGACATAAAAAACAATTTTGCTTTCTCGCGCCACCCTTGCGCTTAGAGCAGCGTTATCGGACACACAAGGCACATACGTAACGCGTACCACCAGCGTCAGCTGAACGTATACAACGACCGCATACACATACACATCACACATAAACTACTGATGGGCCGAACTATTGCCGAATCGTAAATTTTGCGCTGAATCAGTGGATTCGTCACAGCCGAATATTTGCCGAACTTTTACAGAAATTAGGCAAGGAATATTACGCAAAAACACAAGGTTGTCAGACTGCTAAATGATTTTTGTTTTATTTTAGCGTGAACACATTTTTCAGTGCCTTGTAGAACAAATTAAATAAACGTGGAAATATCGATTGCTACATCACGCGATGTTTTAAAGTAAAAGATTATTGTGTAAGTTTTGAGTTTATTTACAATATTACAGTGACTTCAGTCATGATGCGCGCAGGTACGCGGAGATCTCTAGTACGCCTGTAGCTTTTTTTATGTTTGGACACTTTATCGATGCACGTCTGCAAGTGTGAGCATTTGTGGGTGGTGGTCCTTGCGAGTACCGTAGATACTTTCGTTTTCTGCGTGTCGCAATGAATCCGCCGGCTGAGCATCCACCAGAAGTATGCAAGCTTTTGAATATTGCGCCAGCTTTGCATGCGATTATAGCTTGTAAACTGTTGAGAAACGTGGAACTTAGAAGTTTTGGATGTGAAAGAAAGAGTGCCTTTGTTTGTGTTTAGTTTTGTATGAAGGTGCTAAGACCAAGATCAAAACCAAAATTTCAGAATGCACGCTAATAAAAAAAACAAAAAAAAACTTAATTTTTTTCGGGAGCTCCTATTTGTGTCACACTGCATATCGCTAATATTGCGACGGGTCTTTGAAATTATTTATTACTCAACGTCGCTTCTTTCTTTGAGCGTCACAAAAAAGTTCGTTATTCCTAGGCAGATCAACAGCTTATGTGGCAATTAAAACGAAAATATGTTTGTTTAGTAGAACAACACGTTTTCAACCGTGTTGTTTAACACAGTATAGTATTATTTCAGTTAACAGCCCTGCCCGCTTGTCCCTTGCAGAGTGCACAGCCTGCTTAATCTTCTTTTCTTGACCAAAAAAAAAAAGAAAAAAAGACAGCGTATTTTAGTGCAAAATTTCGCTTTGCCGTTACTTTCGGATGCGTAATACCATGCTGAAACATCCCTGTCTGTCGACGTTGCCGTCGTCTCTGGTTTCCTTCCGTCATGTTTGTGCAGTAACCATCGCCAGTCGATGCTGACGGCATTGCGGTTAGTGCGCTCGCACAGACGTCTGCTGAATCTTAGCCGAATCTTAGTCGACCGCCAGCTTGTGGCCGAGAATCGAAAACGATTCTCGGCCACAAGCTGGCGATCGACTAAATACGATCCGGCCATAACAGAAATGAAATTATCCTACACCACTTCGGTCTTTCTGTCTGATTTCGTTTAATGATAATATGCCAACTGTAAATATACGCACTTGCAGTCGTATTTCAAGAATCTTCAGCTTTTCCCATAGAGCACAACTGCTCCCGAGAAGGGAACATGACATTGCAGGCGACAGTTACATGGGCCCGTACAATAGGAGCTCAGGTTCAGGCAGCGTTCCAACCTGACCCACTCGTCGATTGATTGCACGTAATCGCTCAGCCAGTCTTCTTAAAGGTATGCTGAACCGAAATCTGGATTCCACAAAACACGCGGCAAAAGCGTGCCACGGGATGCTACAAACACCAAAACATTTCTCATACAGCGATATCTCGAACGGATTACCGTATCTTTTTTCAAAAAAGCAGGCGCATTTGACTGATATGTTTACGTCTTGTTTCTCTGAGAAGGAGAGGGAACGGCCTCGCGTCTTCTTTGCCTTGCCGCCTTGAGGGGGCGAAGCGAGCAGAGGAGTAAACAAGATATCTTTACGTCACGCGCCTTGTCGGCCTGGTTCAGTTTCAACCTCTTTTTCTAGAAATACGGCCGTTCCTTCAAGATATCGGCTTACAAGTAGTATTGTAGGGATTGTAGCGTCCCACCTACATCTCCTGCATTGTTTTTTTGAAATCTAAATTTCGGTTCACCATGCCTTTAAACTCTTTAGTGAAAAGCAGAATGTCAACATGCCAGGGTATACGTGATCTGATCTTGCACTGACACCAGTGGCAAGCGGAACACATGGTGGCATGGGCGAGTCGACGATTCCTGTTTTCGTTTACAACGCACAACACTTCCATAGCGATGTTGGTGACACGCGGAAATACAAAACCACGGCGATCGTCTTTGGCACCGTTGGCCGCGTTGGCGCTCGGTTGGCTGAGTTGTGGAGACGGCCATCTTATCCCAGTGTACGTAGAGCTGCTGGCACTGCTCTAGAACGTCGCTGTTTCTAACGGCTTCGTTTGCACATTTGACGAAATTAGTGGTAAAAACGTCACTGCAACCAAGACGCTCTGCGTGTTTGAACGGGAGACTGAATTACACGCGGCCTTCGCGGCCGCGGAAGCTGAATTAGCTCAAAAGCGTTTATTAAACAACGCGTGCGACGTGCCTCAAAGACGAAACCAAAAGTAGTTAAGGCGGGAGTGCGAAAGCTTCTCCCCCTATGCCTGGAAAGGGAGAAAAACTTCTCGCTACCCCTATGTTCTCGTGCCCGCTGGGGGGCGCGTCAGTAGAAAGGGAGGAAAATGCACCGTTGCTACCTTTTTCCTCTTTCTTTTTTCAGAGTGCATTCTGTCTATTTCGCAGGGGACCTGGTGATGCCGCTTGAATGTACACTCGCCACCAATATGAAAGACCCATTCGGAGCGCGTGGCTGACACGCTGGTTGGGGGTGGAGGGTTTGGGGGGAGGGGGGGCGATCCGATAAAGCAGCCGAAGTGAATTGACCTGCATGATGAAGAGTCTTCCCTTCCCTTCGAACAGTGCGGAATTGCCCAAAGCACGAACAGAGACCTCGGTATCAACTGCCGTCTCCAACACGCACTCCAAATGGGTCTTTCTGCCTGATGGAAACTGTACGACACTCTTAAATAGGGGTCATACTGCTTATAGATCATACAAAGGACAGCCTGCATACAGATTCGAATGCGAGTCACCGCGAGATCCGTGCTTCGAATGCCACTTGGTAATGAGTGCAAGAACAAACTTGGCACGTGGCATTCGAACCACGGATATTGTGGTGATTCGTGTCTGCATACTGTCTTTGGTATAATGTATGAGTAGTGCGACCCCGGCTTTACTTGATGATTTTCGTTCTTTTCGTGTATTGCAAATTCAAACGAGATTGCTCTTTTTTCTTCCGAAACAATGTGAACATCAAGTTCTCTTTCAGATCCGTCTGATTTTCAATCTGAAATTGACTTCTCTTGTCAGACGATGCAGCATTTATCCACCAATAGCTCGTTGCCGCTTTCCACAAAAAGAATATTTCCAGTAAAAGTTGTAGGAGATGAACAATTAAGGATACATGACGATTTCTTCGGTTTACTTCGCCATCTTACTTTTAAGTCACTCATTCGAATATTTTTGGTGTGGTTGCATATAAAAATAAAAACACCGTACACCTTACCTTTGTTCCATTCCGTATATCTCTGGTGTCCATATGTCGTCGTAATTTTTAGGCATGACTCTAATACACACCCAAGTCTAAGGCTATTTCAGGAATTGCTGCATTTTATACTTGGTAGGATCTCTATAAAATCGGTTTTTACTTCTATACGACATCTGGGAACTGTGCATCTAACGCCCTAACAACTTTGAAGGCATGCCGATCAATGGCTAGGGATGAGCCAACAGTCCCTTGAGCCCACGCACCTAATTTGCGGTGTAGCACACGTACGCCCATCATTTGTATTTACAAAAAGAATAAAGCGAATGACACGGCACCGATCGTTTTTTTCTATCCCAAGATAAGAACATTTGCTGGAACATTGAAAAGCCCCTGACATCGCCAAAAAAATATTTTTTTTTCATGCGAGGCGTTAAAATGGCATTTCAGGACACTACAAAAAAAATTGTTTCACTATAGAGTGGCGTAGTTTTTTTATAAAAAATAGAAATACGAGGCCCAATTCAAAGTTCGCGCCGTGCACTGTGACGTAACAGTGTACCGCAAGGTGTCGGGGCGGTAGGGGTGCCTACATGTACTGAAAGCGCGCGCTTGTATGAAGGCACTCTAAAGGGAGGCATCGCCGGAAGTCACGTGAGTTGTATCCCTCCTCGTGCTTACCGCGGGCGCGTGTAATATTTCTTTAACATATTTTTGTTGTTCTTCGCACCTCCACGAGCGATCCAAGCAGACAAGGTTTCTTTTATTTGCTTTTCATCGCTTAATGTTGCTGTGAAGGTAGAAGAAGCGAGTCAGTGAATTGACGTGGTCAACTACAATGCCTAGAAGGTGCTGTGTGAGGGACTGTCCCTATATTTCAGCAACTGAAGAAGAGATCACACTGCATGCATTTCCGAGAGACATACATCGGCCGCATATGTACCTAGTAAACAAGTTCTACTCATGTTCTAGATAAAACACGTACTTTACGCTCGACGTTTACTTGTACTTGGTACACTCACCAGTTCGTATTCTTTAGACGACCGGCATCTTCAGGCTGGAGGGTATCCGATGATTCAACGACCTCGGTGTCTGAACCTTCAGCAATGCGATCGGGCGTGTCGAATGCTAGCAATCCTAATTTCTGCGAGCGTTCTAAATTTTTTTTTCAAAACTTGATAGCTTGTTTTGCGCCCAGTATAAATCTTTTTTATCGGACTGACGGCATGCACTCGTACACTGGCTTGTACTCGCAACGCTTTTATCAATGACCTCCATCACGTCGATCCACTGACTCTTCGTCCTCAACTTTTACAGCACGCAAACTAACCAACGGTGCAGCGATAAAGAGCTAGTGGAACTGAAACTTCGTTTTCTAAGATCGCTCGTACGAAGAGCAGAATAAAATAAAATAAAAAAAGTGTCAGGCACGGTTGCGGCGAGCACGAGGATGAAACTTAAGTGACTTCCGGCGAACCTACTTTTAGTGACGTAGGCCGATGCCTCCCTTCTGACCGCCCCGACACCTTGCGGTACACTGTTACGTCGCAGTGCACGGCGGGAACTTTGAATTGGGCCTCGTATATCTATTTTTTATTAAAAAAAACTACGCCACTCTATAGTGAAACAATTTTTTTGTAATGTCCTGAAATGCCATTTCAACGCCTCGCATTAAAAAAAATATGTTTTTTTTTGGCGTGTCAGAGGTTTTTTAAGAGTGAGGTTAGCGCCCTTAGATTGTCAGCGGAGATGCAACTTCTCAGGTACATTGCTATTGCTGCTTCGTCATACACTGTGCTCCGTCTGTAAATTGCGGTCATTGACTCCTCATGCCCTCTGTAGGAGAGGAGACGAAATAGGCTCAATTATAAAAACCTTTGTTAGGTGTGGCATGTCTGACCACAATCCCACGGCGGGGAAAGAGCACTCTGTCCCTTAGGTTTCATTTCTGGGTCAGCGTTGCTCTCACGCAACATGCACAATGAGAATTTAACATTGAAAAGTGATCAGTGCCGTTTACACGACCGTGTTCGACAGGATAATAATAAAGATAACAAAACAACACACGAACATTATTAAAAAATCTATACATCGAATAATCGTAGGATAAAAAGATATTGCAAGTTTAATGACGCTTATTCTAAAGAAAGCGTTATGCAAATTTGGACCATCGCGCTCATCTGTTCTTCCGGATGTTCGGGCCGTAAATTCAATTTGACCTCTTTTTTTGTGCATCCGCAATACTGCTTGAAATTAAAATATGTATTTAAAATGATAAAACTCGCTCGATATTGAATCCAAAGTTTCGCTTGTATGCAGCGATCGATCCCCCTTCACTGATTTTGTAGAGAAAAGGACTTACGCAAAAAAAAGGAATTACCTGTCATCGGAGAGTCTCCCACCATCAGCTGCTTTCAAAATGCAACTTTTAACTCAATTTATTAATTAATACAATAAGAGTTCTATAGCAATTGCTGCAATCTTCTTGATCAATTGAAGAATTTCTTTTTTTTTACTTCCGCTTAAGAAATTTTTAAGAAGGGAGATTCTTTAGTAATTCATTTTTACTAGACTAACAGCACAACACGCGCGTGTGCTGGGAACGAGTAGCAATATAGCCGCCCACTTAGAACGCATTTTTTTCTTTAAATGCTGACAAAACGCTGATGCAAAATGCGAAACGGAAGGACGTGTTCCCATAAGTGCACGTCACACATCATCATCGTTCGGTCTTTTTATGGCAGTCGATTCACTGATCAAAATACACGAGCAACTCGCTAAATGCTCAAATTAGTTGACAAATGCGCTAGTTTAATTCCTGCTTACCCCCTTTTGCCAGCTCACAATATAGCCTGATTTTGCAAATTAATGCGTTAGAACAAAACATATTAGGCACGCTACATAAGCAAATTTCTAAATTGAGTCAATGCGTACTGTATGATTTGTCTGGTATTCATAATCCGAAGTCAACATGTCAGCAAAGTTCGGGAAAAAAGGCGTGCTTGTCTAGATTGCTTTTGTTAATTCAAGTTTGGGTTTTTAGTTTCTTTTAGAATCGTCGTATAATTCCATACAGGCAATGCAACTTGGGAGGAAAGTAAGTGTTTTGGTTTCGGAAAATGTTTGACCCAGAACACTCTCATATCAACTTCAGTTTTGTCCAGCGGTCTTGTCACTAACCTCGTTAAAAAAAAAAATTGTGAATGCTGGATTGTCTTGGTGGTTCTGAATTTAGTCTTGTTTATATCTTTAAACATGGTCAAAAAATAACATTCCTCGCATCTGGATTGGTGTGGAACAATTTCCGTCGTACTGCAAACAAACACAAAACCCGCTCAAAGTGATATTGCTAAAAATGTAACATGTGAAAACTTTGCACACCGTGCGCTTATATTGAAAAGAATGACTTTGGATGTCACGTGCCTGGAAGCTGTATCGCGTCTCCGTCTGCTCAGCCATAAGTCATCAAAAGGGTCCGACAACATTTGGGGCATGTATCTGTTGCGGGAATTCCCGTGAATAAATTGATATTTAAATGGCGTGCTTTCGTTTACGCCGCGTGGGTTGGCGGTGTGCGCAGCCTGTGAGATTGATGCTCCGGGCAGGTAGTTATGGCGTCATACATTTGTTTGGGATATAGCTTGTCCGGGGAAAATCTCTCACGTTTTGCTTCTTTCTCGTATTTAGCTGCCATCATATACGCCAACGTTTGCGTAACGGATACTATCTATGAATGGATAATTATGTGTTTTTTTATAGTAAGTTTAATATACTTAATTTTGAATACTTCCATTTATTTAAAAATGCAATCCGTATTTAATTTCAAAGTAACATACAGTATAGCTAACATTGCCCCATCGCTTTCTTTATCAAAGTTTCATTATTTAAAGAGAAAAAAAAAGTTTCAATGACTGTAGGCTGTAGTGCATAACGTTATTAAGCTTTGGGTTGACTTCAAAGCTAATCATGAAAGTGTAACAACACGTGATTTCTATGTTTTTATTTTCAGCTCCTGTTTCCTTTTGACACAAAGGAAGAAGTATCACACACCTAAAGTTTTTTTTTCTGCCACGTAACTTATATTACATCATCTGTATTCGTATTTGTAACATTGCCGTCAATTGTCTTACCAAACCTTGATAGGAAAATTATAGAGGTGAGATATGTCATGCGCTCTCCCCATCTTGCGATGTGTTCACCTGTAGCCGATGGCGCTGGGAAAGAGTCATGTGGTGCAATGCCTTAGAGCCCATCACATGTCGCGCGTCAAGGAAATGATAACGTCTCTTCTAAAAGACTCTACTTCTGCACCCATCTCATCCAGTATTTCGTTTATCTGTCACGCGACTATGATACGTTTATCTCGTAATATTTTTACATATGAACGAATGATGATTTCTAGAAAAATAAACACGTGTGAAATGGGCGAGGGGGAGGGGCGCTGCTGGGGACTCGACGTCAAAATAATTCGGTACTAGGACGAAATGAAAAAGGACGGGCTAAAATAATCACCTTATTATAGGCAATGACTTTTGTGCTGAGTTCATTCTCAAGTTGGTGTTCTTAATTTCGTGAATTTGCGTAATAATTTAGACGATACGCTATATTATCGCTAAAAATTCCATACGAATGTGTCACATTCACCCGAGAAGTGTGGTGTAGCACCTCAGTTTAAAACGAAATACTCCCGATTGATATCAAAAATACAATTTATGCTAAACACTTCCCCAAATACGTCTTCCCGACACCAGTATTTCAGAACACAATTTCACCGCCATCTCAATGGGGAAACACACTACATCGTAATAGCGTTATCTGGTGGAATCTTCGTCGTTTTGGGTGAATTGAGCCTCTCAACGCTCGATCACACCGCTGTAACAGAACGCTAAGCGAAAGCAGGCGAAGGCCGGACTGCGGTGCCATGGAACACGTCTTCGCCCGGTGTGTTAAGCGTCGTATCCCGCCCATACGCCAAAAAGTGGTCAGGAAGTGGCAGCCAATGACGTCACACAAGCCGACATGTCATGCCGGCTTCTGTGGTGTCGCGATCCTAGGTGTGGGTGCCAGATGTCCTGGGAAAAAGTGCGAGCGAACGCGAGTGTCACTGTCGCCACCCGGTCCCAACTTCTGACTGCGGAAGCTTCCTTGGACTGCCAAGCCGGAAAGCGACTTGCCGCAAAATGGGCGTTTGCCACCCACATCCAGCATAGCTGATGTGGCACCACCACGATCGCGGCCGGCGACAGCCCGACACTCCTACGACGTCATCAGACGGAAATCGAGGGACCACTTTTTAGGACGCGGTAAATACGCCAGTCGGAGGGAGACGTGCTCCGGGCACCATAGTCGTACCGACGCATCTCACGTCCTCAGTATATGGCAGGCGATTGTTCTTGCTTCGCTCTGTGTCGATTGCTCTTCCACGTCCACACGGCGCTATTGCTCTTTTGTTTTCTAGGACATCACTTTTTGAAGCACCTCGGGATGGGACCTCGTGCACCAGCGAGACGCAGGCGCATGCGTGCTTGACTGACGTATCCGCGAAGGCCGTAAAGATGGCGTGGCACCCCAGGCGCTACAAACAGAGCAGCGCTACAGGAAGCTGGGCGACTAGGAGAGCGGCAAGGGCTATGGAAAACGTCGACGGCCCGTTGTTGGAGCCTGCAAAATAAGACGTGTCACGGGTGTGCGCCTCGGCAGAGCTGGTTCAAATGCACGTTAAGAAGTTTTCTCCACCATAGCCAGCAGAGTATGCGCTAACTTTTTTTATCCTGCAAAAACAAAAACAAAATCAGGGTGCATGTGACCTTTGCGTTTCCGGTAAACTTTTAGATTTCTGCAACAATGTATCAAGAGCCGTTCAAAATGCACAGGAGAGAAATAATGCCACAGTAAAAGAAAATATTTAATTGAAGTGAAAGTATACTAACGCTTTAAGCGATACTAAAAATATGACTTTATGGAAAAAGATCACATTGAATATTTGAACCCCAGACCTTTCGTCCCAGAGGTCAAAACAAAACCTCAACGCTGCAGTGTTGGACATAGAGCAGTCATAGCTGTGTTTTATGGTAATTTTCTCTTAAGTAAGCGATTTTACATATGTGTATGCCGCTTTCGAGTATATATATATATATATATATATATATATATATATATATATATATATATGTATATATATATATACATATATATATATACATATATATATATATATATATTAGCCTGATGATTGACCCCACATAACGGCCCTGGTTTTAAGATCAAAATGAATCTGCGAAAATAGTTTTTGTTTTGATATCTTAAATAAACTGAATATAATCAACATATATTATAAAAAAAATTATACGCTTAGTAGTTTTTTGTCTAGAATTTGGCGCACATTTATAATATAATATATGGCCTTGCCAGCCTTTTTTCTAGTGCGAAAAATCACAAGACATGGCTTAAAATACAGAGATTTAAGAAAATTAATACACTGTGCAGGCCAGGCACTTTTTAATATTTTTACCGCCGAATGATATCGACACACAATAATAAAAACCGAGTCATCGTCACGTCTAAGTCAATTGACATAGATTTAAGGTTTAGAAAGCCATACGATCTGGTGCAGAATAGTGTGGAATTAGCGCAGGTTGAGAACCATTGGGTTACTGATCGAGTCAATAAAGCCAAATTATCGAGCTTGCATATATATGCTGATAATCTGGTAATCCTATAAGTTCACACTCCGAGAATAGAATGTCAAGAGGTTCCGTTGGTTAGCTTACCATATCTAGATGTCTCATCATGAGAGTCGTCCTCGTCCGAGTAAGAATCCTCAGATGCGAAATACTTTCCGTCTGAAAAGAAACACAAAGTGCGCTGTGCATTCGAAAGGTAAACATCAAAACAGCGAGAATTTTTCAGGTTTCAGACGGCTAGTCAAAGTTATTTGTTTAAAATTTGTTAAATAAGAGTTGTCCTTTTATGAAAAATGCAGTATTCTGCAGATAAATAGACCGATAGCCGAAACAAATATTCAAAATATCTGGGATTTTTGTGTTTAGTTTTGTTTATGCAGAACAAAATTTATTTGCTGTGAATATTTTTTCCTTTATGGAACCTTCTCTCCAAGTCTGTTTTCACTCTCTATTTACTATATTGATATATAAAGATTTATCAAGGTGTCTAACGTGTATTCATGTTCTCAATGGAGTAATACGTTTAACTATCTGTACTAAAATTGCTTGAGAATACATGAAATCAGGGTAGCCGTTGTAATTGCCTTAATAGCGAAATCAGTCTTTTGATATTTGCCAAACACTTTTCAACGGAGTTAACGGGCAAATGGGTCGGTGTTGTACAGCCACTAACCGAGGGTATTTAACAATTATCACGCAGATATAAATACGCAACCGCAAGTGTGCACGCAGCACGATACTTTAAGCGCGAACACGAGATCGGCGTTTTATCGCCCTTTATTCAGACACATACTGAGAAGCACTAATTATTACCTCTAAAATTGTTTTTTCAAACGAGCACTTTACGTATACCACACAAGTAGGATTTACTGAAATCTTTTAGATGCGGAGCATCTCTTGCTCAGGTCTATGTCCCGCGGCCTTGTAGTCCGCACTCACACTACGCACGCGCAACTCTCCTTCCCTCTCTCCAACAGCTGCGCGTTACTCTCTCCGCTCTCTCTCTCTCTACCAGCTGCGTGCACTGCGCGTGCGGTCGCTTCTACTCACACCGCGCGCGCACGCGCAACTCTCCTCCTCTAGTCTCCTCTCCTTCAAGTGTGGAAAAAACTAAACGGCGAGCGGCGAGCGTTCGAAGTTTCTCTGCCGCGAGCCGCGACGAAGGCTCGCGTAGGGGTAAGGCTAGGGCAGTCGGTGGCGCCATCTCTCGACGTCAGCACGGAACTGACTCTTTCCACGGAACCAACACGATGCTCCGCATCACCCCATGGTTGCCCTCGGGAAGATGGTGTAATTTTTTTTTTGTTTCTAATAGAGAGAAGAAGAAACAATGGGCGATCAGTTCTTTCTGCTATCAATATTGCGTTCTGCACTTAGTCAGTGCATACAAAAACCGGTGGGGTCGCAAATCGAGGATACGAATAGTGCTTGGATTCTCTAGTATCGAGCTTTCACTCCGTGGACCCTATACTTCGTTTCAGCTTGGGTCCAGACGCAGGCGATGCTACAAGCGCGAGCTCCGGGTTTTCAGAGTCCCTGCCAAGCACGCGCGCTCGTGCAATGCAAGCACTGTTCAGGGCCACACGCTCGCGCTCGTAGCATCGGCTGCGTCTGGACCCAAGCTGAAACGAAGTATAATCCATGGTGGGTCATACGTTTGACCACCGATTCCGCATTATATTTACGTGATTGGAAATCTCAGAAACTCTTATATATCTTCAAGAAATCAATGCAGGCAATCTGAAAAAAGCGCCATCAGCGTTCACGTGCTCATCCGCCCTTCAATATTATAATTTAGTCATTTTATAGCCTCAAAGCGCTTTGAATGGGATGATAATTTAGGTATCGGCCACGCCGTGCTTCCAGCTTTGTGCTTTAAAAACTGAATTGGTTTTAGAAGCACTATTTACAGTAAATAACATCAACACAGTAGTATTTGTATTTCTAAAACAATCGCAATAAACCGGTCAGATTAGTAAAGAAACAACAACAACATATGTGCGCAAGAGATATAAATTTGGAAAGTTTTGGAGGCCATTCGTTACATGCATCTAAAGTGTAGGTATCATGCTATAAAGGGAAAATAAACATCCATTGACGAAGCAGCGTTTATCTATGTTTGACTAGTTTGCTGCGGCTTATGTCGAGATACGACAGCGAGTTACCATCGCAACCAAGCGTTTCGTGGCTCGGTCGCAATGATAACTCGTCAGCGTACCTCGATGTAAATCCTCGTAAACGCTATTGCGCGAATGAGTATTTGGATAAAACGCTAGTATCGCCGATTAATTTATAATAATATTTCTAATCCATTAGCCACATACATAATCTGAGTAAACTAAATATATTATTAGGCGGGTACACGTCCTCAGCAGTCACAAACGCACGTATCAATTCCGCTGCCAAGTGACCTAAAGCCAAACCTGACGACTCGTCTATATAGTATGTGCATACACGCACGTGAACAAACCTGCAAATTAGGAGGCAGTTCCGGAGGGGCAAGAACATTACGTAGTGAAACCAAGAGGCCTCAGAATTAATAAGTCTCGCTTTCTCGACAGCGGGAGTGTCCAGTCCCCGTGCGTAAGAACCTTCAGCTCCAAAACGCTTGTCACCCCCTTTGAATTCAATTTTGTCTAGTCTCTCCCTGCTCCAGCTACAAAACAGCTACAGTTGCGCCAAGGTTTGGCTCAAAAAAGCGACAGACCAAATAAGAAAAAAAAAGTTGACAGCGGCGTTTCATTACGCTAATTGCGCGGGAGCGAGAGATCGACCTACGCAGCCCTGACTTTCCGCTCTCAACACAGAAGACCAGCTCCGGTCTTGCTTGCTTGTGTCTCCCTCGCCTCACAGAACCACTCCCCCCCCCCTTCCCCTTCCACCCTGGCCTTTTTCTCTGCTGCGCGCGCGGCCGGAGATTTTATTACTTGGCAGTCAATTAACGCTTTATTAGCGTTTATTAGCTTCGCACAAGAAATAGTGATAACGGCAAAGCAGCTGCGATAACTTTTAGAGTGGTATCTCTGCGGGTCGATTTGACTACGTGCTTTGAGTGCATTGTGGAATTTAGTGGTCAGTGGCCTCACTGACGCGAATGTGACAGTAGTCAATTTATTGGCATGTGCTTACTTTCGCATGCACGTTAATAAAGTTCTCAATCAGTTTTTAAGTGGCACTCTAGTAGTACCTTTACTAAGGAGGGCGACAGGGAACCTTTAAAAGAAAAGAAAACGAAAAAGAACTGTGTTTTGGGGGATTTCGCGACAGATTACGTTGAAATGCGATAGCTTTAATTGTCTTCTATGTGGGCAAAATACCGCCGTTCTAATTGCAACAATCTCTACAACGGTTCACTAGGCATCAATTGTCTGTGTATTTGATGCTCTGGCCATCTCCGACTTTTCGGTGTGTCCATGGCACGCTGAGCACGGTCATTCTCAGCATGCCACCACTCCTGTTCCGCCTTCTCCCCTTCAGTCCGCTTGTTCCAATCTCGAGGCACTGGGAAGACTTGGGCACATCCAGTAAGCGTCTCGTCCCGCGACACGCGCAATAAAGAGCGGAGGATGGCGTGTACAGTTAAAAAAAAGACCTGTCGCGTCTACTTTTCCACACAAGACTCGGAGAACCAATCACCGCAACGTACGGAGGCAGCTCAGCGAATGACGATGCCGAAACATATGTTTAGACCAAAAAACGCAGTCTGAGTTGTGATATTAAGCAATACAAAACGTCACGCTTCCATTGCTTAATGTCACAACTCAGACTGCGTTTTGTTTGGTCTAAACATATGTTTCGGCATCGTCATTCGCTGAGCTGACTCCGTAAGTTGCCGTGATTAGCTCTCCAAGTGTTGTGCGGGAAAGTAGACGCACGTTTTTTTGTGTATGTCGGCGTAACAGCTGGCTATCGCGCCAGAGAATCAGCGAATGAATGGGCAACACGGCATTCGGTTCTTTATCTGCTACGCTCGTCATCTCGAACGAACTAGAATGTTCGGGAAAGAGCTCGGGAGACTACACTTCGTTCACCTTCCGTCCGGCAGCGGATGCTACGAGGGAACGGACCATCAGCAGCGTCAAGTGCAAATCCTAGGCTTGTCATGTTGTCGGCGATGAAAAACACGACAGAGACATTACGAACACCATGACTGCCCTTTGACGCTCTCTGATTCGTCATATAATCCGAGCATCGGCTGCGTCTGACGGAATGAAAGAAGTATAGGCAAGGCCTCCTCCTTTACGCTCGGGGTGAGTAGGCACCTGCAGTGGTGTTAGTCTGGCGCTATCTAGCGACTGAAGCACGAAACATTGGGTATGCCTGGGAGTGGCGGCTGCATTGCTCAAACGTGAGCTATTACTCTGGTGGCGCAGCTTAGCCTAGTGTCTGAAGCAAGAAATACTGGGTAGGCCAGGAAGCCGTGTTCGCATAACATGCCAGTACGGCGGAAGCTATGGCCCTGGCGGGCCACTTGGAACATGACTACGTATCACCGAAGTGCGCTTTTACTGCGAAGAAGTATCAGGCTTTCGCTGCGTCATGCTCCAAGATGTGTGCTTTGCGCTCGTATACGTAACGCATATCGAAGCCGTCGGCACGCAATGGGGGCTTATTGTTCAGCCTTTGCCAAGTTACAACGAGACAGGGCATAACCGTGGGCTCTCACTCTGCTGGCGCCGCCTGGCTGTTGCCGGATGGCTATACGCGACTCTTCTAGATGAACGGAGAAGCGTATATTCTCGATCATGCACGCAGCAATATAGCAATAAATAGCAGTAATTTTACGGCTTATAGCATATAAAATCATTTTACAAGCACCGATAAAATACACAATTAAAATATTAATAGTTCGTTTTATCTTAGTTCAATATACTTTTTTTGTAAACAATGCGGCATGATGTTAAAAACAATACCACTAATTAAAATATATATATATATATATATATATATATATTTTATTTTATATAATCACGTTTCTGTGTGGCATAACGCTCCCTCAAAGCTTCAAGAAGTACTCACCCTAGACACGAGTCATGTGTTTTGAGCAGACTGTCCGCTTAAAATCGAGTATATATTCTACACATGAATATATGTAATAAAGTATTAACAAAAACTTGATAACATCAGTTACAGTTCTTATGATGCAGAGCCGCGTCCCCTATAAATTCCACAGACACCAGGAATATCCTAGCCCATGGGGACGTGCCGTGGCGGAGGCTAAAATGAAAGGTTAATAAGAGAGCTAACGATGCGCTATTTCTGGCTCATGCTGCTGTTATATTAGAAATCGAACTGGGTTTGGGGAGGATAAACAGTTCACTTCAAGTATCAGCCACTTTCTTATACCACTTTCTTATAAACAAAGATCGCGTGTATTTTACAGCAGAGCGCATGGAGATCAATTAATTAGACTCCACTTAAAAGAGGCCAGAAAGTAAGAATATGCATTGCTTTTTAGTGTGTGTCGAAGTTGTAATCCACACTGTTTTTATAGACGTAAAATTAACGTATCTACTGAGATTGGGTTTTCTGATGCAAACGTGATTCAAAAGTACCACATTCACTAGTCTCTTGTATCGCCTGTTTTATGCACTATTTTTCTGCTATTCTATTTATTTAATATCCACACGTGACATCCACCCGTCAGGATGAAATCGCAATCGTTTAATCATCAGAAATGCTTTCATTTGCTGAAACTTGCTGGCACAGCCCATTCGATCGAACGCTTGGGAACCAGTTCATAATCGCGAGAAAACATGTGATGCCCTTAATTTGGAGTTCTACGTTTTGAAAGTTTATTTCTGCATAAAATTAAGAGTGGTGTGTAAGTTTTTGTGCCTACGCAACAATTTCAGATAAAGAAACCTTTCGCGATATACATTAATTTATCTCAAATAAGTTTTCAGTCAAATAACTAAACACACCTGTCTCGAGTCGAGCTCTACTCAGATGAGTGTGCCAAACGAAATACGAGTGCCAAGTTATACGCAGGACGCGCTCTCTTAAGCCGTGTCAACTTGTACAAAAAAAAAAAAAACTCACGTGATTCGGTTGTCCGTTTTACTCAATTTAAACCCTACGCCTTATTTGGTTTCCTTAGTACAGAGTTTTTACATTCCGCCCGTCTCGCAGAGGTAGTGAAAATTCTGACTGAACATCTCGAACTCCAGTCATCAATGTAGTTAACGAGTAAGTCTCTTCAACAAATGGAGGCCAGAGAAAGGCGAGAGAACGTTTAGGAATGGGAAGCGTCCATGAGGAAGACACTAAGTACATCGGGTAGGGAAGCCGACACGTCTTTGACTAGAGTCGTGGGAAAGTTACCTCCTTTTCTGACAAGGAGTCAAAGGAAGTATTCTGTGAACCTCAAAAATAAAAAGGTGCAAAAAGAAAACAAAAACCCTAAAGGTTACACAAGATTTCTGAAGAAAGTTAAAAAAGGATATATGTTATGTACAAGTGGCAGTTCCATTTTCAGAGTTTTTCGGGTAAATCCGAAGCCAAAATATTTTTACTTGTGAGTGTTTTTAGCATTTTTCCGATTTATTCAAAACCTTGGAATCCCATCCAAGGTGCGCAGGAGGCCGCGTAGGTCTGAGAGACTTTCGGCGCGTAGATATCCGCATATTCAAAGAAATTGTTTAACGTTTCCTTCACCGAAGCAATGTTTTACACGTAAACAGAATACATAAGTACAGCAAGGGCCATTTTCATGACACGTTGCGATGATTTAATTATATCACAGGGGATGGTCACGAGATTTAGGTGTTCATATATTAAAGGGCCTGCAAATGTTGATAATCGCTTACGAGAATTTTTCATATTAAAAAAAAAAGAGGTAGGGTCTTTCAAGTAAGGGACTTCTTCAGAAGGTCACCACTCTCTAAATCAATTCTCGCTAATACGTGTATTAGTCGCTTTACCACTAAGACGATAAAATGGAGCGAAGCGCTTCCGGGTTATGCGTTGCCGCGTTTGCGAGACCCCTGACAAGAGTTCCGGTGCTAGTTTGAGGGCGAATAAAAATTGCGGATGTTTACTATGCCATTCATTCCCACTGCCTTGAGACACCTGCCTCCTTCCTTCGGTAGGGTATAAACAACTACACAAACAAAAATAGGCGCTCGAACGCGCCAGCTAAGCTCAGCTCTAAGCCTGTCCCGCGATACTTGGAAGCCAGTGGCCACTAATCAATTTATGGGTCTCCGCGCGGAGGCTTAGTCTGCGCGAAAGACGCAGCTGTTGTAGACAGAGACTTCAACCCTGCCTGGTTGTCGTCGTCAGAGTTCTGCCCGCGCTGCGTGAGATCCCGTCTTCAACCTCTTGAAGCACGGTAGCTAGTTATTTTATTTATACGATTTCCTCTCATGCTTGAGGCTCGCGCATGTGAGCATTCTTTATGTGTGTTTGTGTGTGCAATGATTGTCGAAGTGCCCAAGTGGTACGCTCGTGTTCGTGAGGTAGTTCGTGATCAAGGATCTGTCTCTTCGAGGTTTACGCGCCAAAAGAAAATTAGGGATCGCTGCCGCTTTCTGCTTGCTTGATGTGGAATCTTCGGGCGATCGATTTCGGGCATTTCTTTTTTATCACCTTCAGTTTTTTGTGTCACTCTGATAGAGCATAGGCACGTTGGGTCTCTGGTGGGAAAACTTTTTTTTATAGGCATAGGAAGTTGTTTTCCGTGCCGTCCTTAATCTTAAAAGGAAAAGCTAAAATAATTTTTTTATTCAAAGATGTTGTTTAAAAAAAATACTTGTCTCATTACTTTCGTTTCTTGCCCTGAGTAATTAATTTATTGCATAATAAAGCGAGAAACATTGCTAGACATTAGTTTTTTTTTTACTTGAATCGTAAGATTCGCAAGTTGAATAAGTTATTTACATTACATTAATGTGATGGCTTTATAAAACCTATCAATAAGTGTTAAGGACCCGTGGTTCTTCAGAACAGTTCTAGATATAAAGTGTTTTCTTGTTTTTGTGCCAATGTCTCTCTTTTATTTTTTAGATATAACTTCTTCATAGTCGGATATAAAGAAGTGTGCGTCCATTCAGTACATATCATTTCTGGCAAAGTATGTAGACATTTTCGAACTTTATGTTACGCGCTATTCAAACTGTACGCTGACGCAGCGCTTTCTTGAAGTCCGGGACAGCACAAACTCGTAGATTGCAACATAGCGGCAGCATTCAAGTATAGAAGCTTTCTTCGGTGTTATTGCAACTACTGGTTTGATTGAAACCATGTAATTTTTGTATACGTTATAATATATCATTATAATCTATACAAAAAAAATGTATAGATTGGGAAAGGCAGAGACAAGCGTTGTAATCGAGTATGTTAAGGACCCCCCCCCCCCCCACTCGGAGCACGTGGAGCGAAAGATCGCTCCACTCCTGCCCGTCTCAATCTGGATAAGTATCCGTTCCGGCGTTCGATTGTGTACAGATTGTGTTCGATTGTGTACAGTTTTAGTTAACCGTACGTTAAAGTTTTGCGTACGCAAAAGTATTTGCGTGTCGGGAGTGCGCATGTGCAAAACGTAATGAAAGGGCTAGCGTATTGCGTACTCACGCAACCATGATGATTTTACACTGCGGACTAGCGGGTTTTGCGGGAAGCTCTCGAGATATCTCAGGGCCCGTGAGAGCACTACTTTCAGGATGGCGGTTGCCTTGAATGGCGCAGCATGGGCGACATCGTGTTCGCGAAGTTGAGTGGTAATTGAGAAATTACGTGGTGTTCAGTTCTGCAATTCTTTCCAGGGCCTACCGCAGTTGAATCAGATCGCCGTGCACCTGAAGCAGTGCATAGTGCAAATGTTCACAACTCGCAATGTGCGTGAACGTTGCGATCCGCTCAACGCCTCTTCGCACAGTTCATCGCCGACGGACGAACGACTCTTCAAAAAAATCGCCGACGCCGTGCTGGAGGTACCAGTAGGTCATGAATTTCTTCCCGCGATATCATTGATAAAATTTGCCGTTTCCTCTCGTCTTGTAACCTCCGGGCCTCCGCACCTCGCAGAAAGGCGCACTTGACCAGGCAGCTGCGGCTTGGCTTAATTTAAAATAAAAGTGATTGGAAGCGTTTTCGTTTTCAATATTTATTTTGAGGAGCATGGTGACGCTGTAGTAAGCACGTGGACTTTTACGGCTCTGTCAAACCTAATCAAGATCGTTCGAGATTTTCACTCGGCAACGTTTACGGAACGCACAACTAAAATCGGTCCCAGTAGGTAATTTAGCGTACTCGATAATATTACTTATTACGTATGTAAAAGCCAGCAACACTATACTATTACTACATAATGCGTATGTAAGAGCCAGCAACGCTACACCGGAATTGCCTACTGCTGCGTGACGCACGTTAAAGACCCGAGGTTAGAGTCGCGATGCCCTTGCTAAAGTTCAAATCTACAGCGTGGATACACCGGACATCCACTGGTCTTTCACTGTATACAGGCCTAGACAACACAATTATAGTGTTTTCTGATGATGCCCAGATTTATAACTTTATACTTGAAACATTAAAATTTTTATTAATAAAATACCTATTTATTTAAAACGCTACACAAATTAGGAATCTTAAAGTCTAATCGTTTCCTTAAATATAGTTTTCCCTTGGTGGCGATCAATGCAGCATCAGCCATTTGTTTTCCCGTGCGTTGTTTTTTAGTAAAACAAAAGTTTGGCTTGCATCACGTGTATCTGGATGGTTGCTCACGTCTAGGTAACCACCCGAAATAAACAACCTAAGGGAATAGACGGATTGGTGAAAGTAAGTCATATCTAGCAATATGGCTGATAAAAAGAAATCCGACTTAAGGCCCCTTCCTTACACGAGGACTCAAACACGAATGTTGGCTTTGTGACAGACTTGCCGTGCGTGTGTATATGTGTTTTCTAAACTCTTTTCTTACAGACTTGAGTGTTGCTGGAGATTATGCATGATCAGCTTTTTTTCTTCGCCTACACTTCACTAAGAGTGAGGTAAAGAACACATCAATAAATTACCGTGGTAGGAATTACGACCGTAGGGGTGCTTGTCAGCCTGTTGCGAATCGAGGCTCTGCTGCTGTCGAGAGTGCGGAGACAGTTCTGCCAAAGAAAAGGAAAAGAATAAAACTAAATAAATTATTGAGAAAATCCTTTCCGTCGAAGCAAAACCAATCGATTTTTTGTGATAGACCTGACGCAGCGAACAAATTTACCAAAATGAACCTGCTCTATTTTAATGTCGTTAACGTTTTTTAAAGCTTTAAAGGAAGACAAACCGCCGACCTTGTACTGGTACAGGGTATATCATGGTGCTTTGCTGATAAAAGTTAACACAACTTCTCTGAAGTCACCGGCGGTGCACTCTTTACGTACCCATTCACTTACACTAAGCCTCCAAGTGAAAATTCTAGTACGTCTAGTCTACTCTTGTTTCAGGCGAAGCCTTATATTGTTATCAGTGAGTAATACGTTTTACTCTTTGATATAAGCAATTCGCACTTTTTCTTTACGGGGCTCTGTAAACGCTATACAGATCACTATCCATGTAACGTTAATACTAGGCATATTTTACTTGAAGTCTGACTTGGTAAAAATTATACATCCACACATGTGTAAATTTGGGGAAAGCTTACCAAATTTAATCTAAATATTATCGGTGGACATAACCAAACTTACACTTTCTTAACCTTAGAAATGTTATCGGCACTAACGTAAGGACCTTCATCGACACATATTAGGAATATTATCGTAATACTGGTATGGGCAATGCTGACTTCGGATGAAGGGCTCTGAGTGTAAGAGAAAAAATAAAGGTCATGAGAGCTGCAGTGAATCACTGCCGACATCTCGTAAACAAATCTCGTGCAACTTGGTAGCTGTTTCGGGAACTGCAAGATACCTTTCAGTGCGATCATACACAACAAAAAGTTCTTGAGCGATAATGGAGACCAATCCTCTGAGACCAATAACGTAATCTGCGCTAGACTTGTAGACAGAACTCTACATCTTGCAGAAAAGATGGTTTAATCATATATTGCAGTTACCCGCACTCAAAAATATATTTTTTTCGTTTTGTTTGATTCTAATCTTAAAACTGTACTAGAAATTGTTTCGAATTAAAAAAAAATTACCTTACCATTACTGGAAGTTTAAAACAACACATTAGTTTAGAAAATTTGTCCGATCTCTCACCTTTCTCTAAAATTAATTAAGCACATGCCAGTGATACCTTTAGCTACAGAAATTCAGTGTGTTGTGGTAAAATATAGGCCCCAGTTTTATGTCTGGGATAAGACAAATCAGAGAGTGCCATAGGTATGAAGAGCCAACAAGCTGTCCGATTGATAAATAGGTATTAACAAAAATTTGATCAGAGCATTATAAGTTTTAATTAAATAAACATTAATGTATCCACAAAAAGCACCGTGAAACATGGCTATCACGAGTGCTTTGAGCAATTGCATCATGTAACATCAACTACTTCGTTGACCTTACCTGCGCACAGTTCAAGCGCGCTTCAAATGTTTGTTAACAAACAGCTTTTTTTTCTCTTTATTTGAAAAATTGCTTGTGTACCTTCAATAAAAAAAAAAACATAGCCCCCCCCCCCCACCCCCCGCGCTCCGCAGAAAAGTAGTCACGAGAAAAGGTTCATAAAAAATATTGACCCATAGGCACATACATTCTGCAATATCGATCGAACGACAACGGCCTAATGCCATCCTTCAATAATAATAAAACAAATTTGGGGGAAATGGCTTAGGATAAAAACTAAGTCTATCTAGGCCACTCGATACGCTTGAATCATTCATATAACTCCAGAAATAATTGGAAAACAAAACCTGTGAACTGAGCTGAATTTAGCTTACTTGATGCTCAATTTGTAGATAGTTGACGTCCTATTTCGCGGTCGAATAAAGATATAAATAGCTCGAGAGTTGAAGTGCAAAAGAGTTCTCAAACCCACTTCCAAGCGTGGCCAGTTGATGGAAGGCTGTCCGGTTTCTGCCGTGTCTGTGCTTCTCCATGGGGAGCTCTGGATTGAAGAATATGCGCTCTTGGTACTACATATATGCTAGAACGTTCTTGATATAAATGCAAGCAGACTTGGGAGGTAATCCGTTACAAGTAACGGATTACTTGTAATCTGTTACTTTTTCAAGTAATTTTGTAATTGCCGCGTTACTTTTTTCCGTAAGTAATTTGTAATGTAATTTCGTTCCAAAATATTGATAACGGATTACTTTAATTACTCGTTACTTTTTAAAAATATGAGCATAATACAGTAACTGGAGCAATACGAGCAGAACATTCAGCAGCATAAAGAGAGTAAGTTCAACGAAAGAGAAAACATCAGAAAAAGGATGCTAGCCGAAAGGAAAACACGATTTTTTGTATGGATCGGTCCCTTGGAACCACTAGAAAAACGGGCAAGGCATGAACAAATATACGAAAGACAAAGATCGAGTAAGACAACAACGACTAGGCTCTCCGTCGCGTTCTATAGTGTTTTTCTTCGTCTCCCGGGCAGAAAAAGCTCTTCGTGTTTATTGGCTTTTGTATTTTACACCATTTCACCCTTTCCAACTTTTTCGACGTCTCCCGCCACTTGCGCAGACATTAAACTCGGGTCCGTACCTCCTCGATTCGCGGGTTCACGACTCGCGTAACATACGGTATAGCCTCGCGCGAGGGGGTCGAATCCTCCTTGTTTTTGGTGTGCGCTACTTCATTCTAGCACGCTCTTGAAGCACGGCTGAAAAGCGCCCGGTGCGAGGCTATAGCAGCATCGTCTTCGAGGGTACGGACGATACTTCTTTTGGTTTACTCGTCTGAGCATGGTGGCAGACTCCACTCCTCACTTTACAGTCAACCGTCAACATAAAAGGCGGGAGAGGGAGGGGGTGTTAAACCATTTAAGGAGTGCTGACAGAGAGAGAGAGAGACGTGTAAAAGTGGTGTGATCCTCTATTGTTTTGTGAGACCGATGGCCCCCGCTTCTCTCACTATCTCCCGCTTCTCTCACTATCTATGCCCTCCCCTCCCCTGGCCTCCACGAATATTGGTATGAAAGTGAGAACCGATCACCGATCGATAACCCGCAACCGCCACTTTTTCTCTGACTGGTCGAGTTTTCGGTCATGGAGTGTCCGTCGTCTCAATGGCCATCTCTTAATGAGGTGTTCAAAACTCAGGGCATTCAGGAGAACGGAAACCGAGAGTTCCAGTGCATATTTTGCTTGCCAAAAACACACACATTGTCATCAGCAAGAACAACAAACTCAAATTTACGGAAACACAAGGTAAGTTGGGACACCTGCATTCTACATTGGCTATACATTCTAACATTAAAACAAAGTTTTTTTTTTTTCTTGTGAATAACAGGCGAAACACCCGAGTCAAAAGGGAGCGTTTGTAAATCGCTTCTTTAGCTCTAAATCTCGTAGTGCAAGTAGACGCTGCTACTGAGCATGCGCACCGCTAGCTTTGTCTACGCAATTCCAGGGATCATTTCCGGAGGCCGTAAGCTAGTGGGATGGCGGGTGTGGTTGCAGCTTTCAGTGCCTTGTCAGCTTACAGGTGAACGGAGTGCACCTACACTCTTTCTCTTCAATACAATATTTTATTTTTACAAAGACTACCATAATACGTACGTATGAGAAATGAAAGTAGTGTTGCAGAACATTTTTGAAAACTATCAAAATTGTTTCTATTATTTTCTCGATAAGTGTACGAAAAAAGTAACGTGAAAGTAATTTGTAACGTAACGAGCAAAGTAATCCGTTACTTTTCAGCGAAATTAATTTGTAGCGGTAATCTATTACATTTGAGGCTTGGTAATTTTTAATTGTATTCCATTACATTTTTCAAGTAACAACCACAAGTCTGCCAAAAAGTGGAAAAAAAATGAACTGCTACGAAGTGAGCCCCCGTTATAGTCGCAAATATAAAATGGGTAATCAATGACGGACAGACAGAAACACCTCTATACAAAAGCGTTTCTGCTTCTTCGCAAAAGCAGAAACGCTTCTGTATAAAAAAAAAAACATAAGCGTTTCTTATTATATATATACTGCTAGGAGAAACAAAAAGACGGGCTGCCACGGGTGCCGTGGCAGTGACAACGGTGATGAGCCCGCGGCGGTCGGTTCGAATTAAAACTCCTCACTGAGTAGACTTATCGTCAACTCAATGATTAAGTATAAAACCTGTTCTGCACACGGGAATGCACTATTTAACAGAGTAGGCCGTCTACTCACATAACTTCCAACGTGTTTACAATCTTACGTTGCAATCAATATTAATTATTTACATTGATTCTGCTTTAATCAGCTAATTACTTGTGTATTGCATTTTGTTCACTGATATTCTATGGTAAATGGAATATATCAGCAGTCACCTTCTTTTTAAATAATTTGTTTCAATAAAGTAATGCTAAAAGTGTCCAGCTCGTATCTGGCTGGCATATAGGCATGACTCTGTGAAAGTTTTATAGCCTCGAAGCAGGAAGTTGTCTCTGAGTGCAAACTGTCTTGAAATACTCGCAGCGAACAATCGGTGGGAACATCACAATCAGTAATCATTATTGATAAAATCTAGAACGAGTTCCTTCCAGTCGCTTTGAAACGAACAAAAAATGAAGTATTTTACTTCATTCTTACTGTAGAGTACGGTCTATTATTGAATTGGTAGGGATGAAACTTCAGCCCTTGTACTTTCTTCTTAAACCTAATAGCCGCAAAAAAAAATTGAAAAAAAACAACGGGTGAGTGGACCTATACTATTTGTTTAAGACATAGAGATGAATGCGTGTCATGTAAAAGTGTAGGTGGAGTTCGTTTCGCAGCTTCTGGAAGGAACTCGTTCAGAATTTTATAAATAATGACCGTACTGAAAATCTAGAACGAGTTCCTTCCAGTCGCTATGAAACAAATGAAATTTCTATTGTACTATGGCGAATGGCTTGATGATTGAATTGGTTCGGATGAGACACCAGCGCCCGTATTTCTTTCATTTTTACTATGGTACAGTAGAGAATGGTCGACGATTGAATTGGTAGCGATAATATAGCAGCCCTCGTATTTCTTTTAATCCTGTTGGCCGCAAAAAAAGAAGCACACAAAACAATGAGTGGACCTATACAATTTATTTCTAACATAAGGATGAATGCGCGTCATGTAAAGTGTAAGTGGAGTCTGTTTCATTGCGGCTGGAAGGAACTCGTGCTAGAAATTATCAGTAATGACCGTAGTGATAAGCATCTAGAACGAGTTCTTTCATGTCGCTATAAAACAAACTCCACCTACACTTTTACATGACCCGCATTCATCCTTGTGTCATAAACAAGTAGTATAGCTTCAACTCATCCGGTTGTTTTTGTGTGTTTTTTTTTCTTTCATTTCGGCCAACAAACTTTAAAAAAAATTAAAAATACGAGGGCTGGTGTCTTATCGTTAGCAATTCAATCATTTACCATTCTCCATAGTACCCTTCGCACAATATTATCTGCAGACCCCGATTCGGCCTTTCTCTGCGTCTGCAATCTAGAGAGTTTTAGTATATCATACGCTGCGGAAAGCGGGTCCAGCGGGCGCGTGCACAATACATGTTTCCATGTAACGGCACGAGCTCCCGCTAGCAAAGCGAGGGTGTAGCCCCTAGCGTACAATCTACTGAAAGTCATTATTATCTCTCGATTTGTCATAGAGATAGTTCAAAGAACGGGATCTAAGCTTCGCACTCCATAAAACACTTTAGACCAAAGCTTTCTAGAAAATGACAGATGCTTCAAACAAGGATGAAGGGCAATTACAGCTCGCGTTGACAACGATACTACGTCAAATATAAAGAAAAAAATATCATAAATATTTATTTTAAGAGTGTTCAAGATTTCGGTACTGACCGTAGAGATTCACGGAGCCCTCGGTGGCCCCGAGGAGGTTCTCGGAGAGGCACTTGTAGGCGCCGAAGTCGTGCTCGCGGAGTTGTCTGACGGTGAGCTGCATGTGCGTCTTGTAGCCTCCCTTGCGCACGCTCACCAGGAACTTGTCGTTGTTCAGGAAGATCTTGTGGCCCTCCTTGGCCCAGTAGTTCACCGCCGGAGGGTAGGCCTCGCTGTGGCAATCCAGGGTCACGTTGGTGCGCGAAGGAGCTCCCACCAGCTGGTTCGGGATCCAGATCACCGGCGGAACTGCGCCGTTCATCAACCGATCATTCAATGCCTCGGTGAGCAATCCGTTTTGCGCTACTGCGATTCGAGCCAGAAAGAAAAACAAAAACAATAAACATCAATTTGTACAGTTATATCATTGACAAAGTACCAAAGAAAAAAAAAAAAAACGCAGGACGTGTTTATGATGAAACGTAGTGCTCTGTGCCACAGCACAGAACATATTATTTTAGGTCTTAAGTTATGTTCAGCCTTCTTATTCGCCGAGCGACCTCCGTAGATGGCAGCGATTTGCACTCCCAAGTACTTTGCGGGAAAGACGACGCTCCAGATTCCATGCAGTGCATGTTCGAGCTTCTTTTTTCCTTTGTGTGTGCGTGTTTCGTTCTTCAGTGAATGGTGGTGCCACCTAACGGTGGTGCCGCAACCTGATTGGCAACGGTGCTATGATAATATTATCGGGACTCGCCACTTCCTGCGTTTACTAAGCTCTCATGTTACTATACAGTCATTAAACGAATCAGCAAAGAAATGAATCGGGAGCGTAATATGCCCGACCCAACTTTTCTTAACCTGTCAGAGGCTGTAGTAATGAACTTTTTGAATCCAATTAAATGGAGTGAAATAAAAAAAGCTACATACTTTCGGACGCCACAGACAGAGTGTCTGATCAAACAGTTTAATATATATATATATATATATATATATATATATATATATATATATATATATATATATATATATATATATATATATATATATATATATATATTCAGCGACGTTATAGCAGTTAAATAGTTGAAATGCAGAGATAGGATTATTACAATAGTACGTTTCTGCAATATCTCAGAGCAGATAGAGATTATTTTGTTGCTCATAAAAATCCCCAGCCCGCAGTTTTACTAATGTCATATTCTCGTTTACAAAAAAATACGTCCCTAACGTATTCAGATCGATCTAGATAGCACCATAACAAGGTACGTACACCCAATTATTATTTAGCTGGTTCAGTTTTCTTTTTTCTTTCGAAGATGCGCAGTTTATTTTGAAATTGATTAAACATTACTCTGGACAGGCGCCATCTGTAGAAGGAACGCTGGCTAGACCTTTAACATTATTTTATACCGGAGATTAAGTTACCGCACTCTGTGGACCTAAACAACTGATCGTTAATACGAAGGAGTGAAACAAGAAACCTATTGAATTAATTAAATTCCTTTATTACCCTACTATTAAACAACGCACCATCCACCATAACGATGAAGTGCGGGACAATTACATGTACTTGAAAAACACAAAAGCCGAGGGCAACAAGAAAAAGAAAAAGAGAAGTGACACAGCGAAATATTCTGTACTTGGTTTGTCTGTTGCCTCCTTCCACTGCTTATCTTCCTTTATTACTTGTGCTCTTCCTTTCTGTCGTTGTGTTCAGAATTCATCGTAATTTATGCTTAGCTGCGAGTGTGTTTAAAATTCCTTAAAGGATAACTGCAAAGAAAAAAAAAAGCGTATTTTTAAACAGCCTAATTGGGACAAGCACGTCACAAAACAAATCTTCCGCGAAAAAACAATTTTTTTTCAAGCAATATTTACGCCACAGGACGTAAGTTAGTCAGGTCACAACATCTCCACATTTGAAACTCCCGCGCTTTCGACGCGCGCGGAATGGCGTATAGCAGCCACTACGTGACGTATAATACCAACTTTGTGGCGAGCGATTTAAAACGGACGTGAATAGCCGCAAACTAAAATCAGTCTCGCGCAATAAATATTGCTGTAAAAGATTTTGTTTTTGGCGGAGAAATTGTTTTGTGACATGCTTGTCCCAATTAGGTTGTTTAAAAATACACTTTTTTTCTTTGCAGTTACCCTTTAATAAGACCTGCGCGTTTCTCCGCAGAATTCAGGGAACTTGATAGAAGGAATTAAAATATTGTCATCGAAAGGGCTAATTAGCAGATCAAATCAACATAAAGAAACACCGCTTGTACAGACCTTGAGGACAATCAGGTTCTGTTAGAACTAGGTGTGTGCTAATGGTGATCTAAATTGTAAAGCGCCGCGTCATTCATTACCTTCACAGCATAAGAGTTCTCTTCGTAGTATTGGAGTATGTATGGGATGACGTCTGTGCCACTCGATTCAAAGCAGTATTCGCACACTCCTCGTGAACACCTTCCGAAAAAGCTCTTGGCACTTGCACTATGTATCAAATAAAGATTACTCAACTTAATTATATTTAACTACGTCGAAACACTCGAAGCTTAGTAACCAATTGATTAGCGAATAAGATGTACTACAATGGGCTTGAAATCAACCAAGATAACATTTAAGTTTCAGAGGCCTATCACGAAACAGACCGCTCCAATAATTATGACGATCATCTCTAAAGTGCGAAAGAGTTTAATTAAAAACACCAGGATATCCAGTTTACGGTGCTGCCTCTCACTTGCTCTACACACGGACCCTGCCACAACGGGAAAATAAAATATTTGTGGTCTGCCTCTCAATGTGTTCTTCCCTGCGACTTGTTCTTTCGCGAACAGAAGTCGGTTCATGTAAAACCATCCCTGTAAAAACCACACGGCGTGCCAGTTCTTCTGCTTCACGCGCAACGTGTGTGTTTGTTTAACCCAAACTCGTCCACGAGATTTTGTTTCCACCTGACCTCAAACAATCACGGTGCTCTGCTTGACTGTTCTCGTCATCGCGCGTTCCAGTGCGACTTTGTCCTTTGATTGGCGTGCCTCTCCGTACGTTCCGCAGCGCGCAAAGACGCATTTTTAAACACTTACTCGCTGCACAGTAGATAGAAAGTCAAAGGGTGTTTGTTTGCTCACAGTGCACGTGCAGCATGATTCTCCGGCTCACGGGCGAAGGCACGTTGTTGTTGGCGATGCAGAGATAAGCTCTATGTGAACTCGGCTTACGCGAGTCACGGTCAGGAACTCGCCTTCGTAGGTTTGTACTGAAAAAAAGAAAGTCCCGTAAAAGTTTAATTAAAAGAACTGAGTACAGAAAAACATGCGAAATAAATGACAAAAGGAAGCAATATTTCTGAAGTTCATTTACGTAAAATTACGATCGATGCATGGGCACGGACGTTGGATGTTTCTTCCGACGACCGTGCCAACCAAGCTTACGTTTGTAGTAAAAAATGAATGACATTTTCAATTCTCTGTAATGCCGAATTAGAGCGCAGCTTTTGAGGAGGAGGAGAGCAAGGTACAGAGAGGAGGGCATGCCCCTCCTCCTCCTCCGTACCCTTCCTCCTCGTCTCCTGCGTCCTCCCATTTAGCGGGAAATTTTTCCTACCTCCTGCTAAATGTAGCGAAAGTTTTCCGCTAAATTTACCAACATTTTCCTGCTAAATTGAGCGGGAAATTTAGCGCAAATTTCCTACTAAATTTAGTGGGAGACTGAATTGTTGTTGAGGTCACGTGACGTCAATTTCACTGCTAAATTTAGAATTTAGCGGAAAAGATTTCCCGCTAAACTTCACGGGGCGTCATATTCATACACTTGACGTCACACGTGACTTTAGGTGTGACGTCACGAAGGTAAAATTTCCCGCTAAATGTAGCGAGAAACTTTTACAGGGTTGAGTGGCGTCACGTGTGACGTCATTATGGGAACCGTCCCATGATGCAACGCGCGCTTACGCCGACGGCGACGGCGACCCCGCTCAACCCGGAAACGGGCGCTCTAGAAGCTGCGCTCTAAAACCTACTAATAGCGCTTTTTCCACAACAAGCACTCTGCAATCCTTGATTGGCAATCTTCGGGCTATTATCGGTGATTACATGTCCTTATGATTTACGCTATATGGTTGAGATCTAGGCTTTGGAACAGTTTGTAAAATTTTATAGAATTTATTATTTATCAATGTAAACTGCTCTAATCTAAACAAACGCCGCACAATTGTTACTTCTAGCACAGGACTGGAAGTTGACTGCAGCAAAAAGCCACGCGGTTCAACTTGGTGTTCTAGAACGCACCTCATCTACCTATACGCGTGTGCAGCGGGAACTCGCGCCAATGATGCTTTTAGCTGTCCATGTTGAACGTTAATTCACATTTAAGAAAAGAATATCAAGAGAAGATGAGTGAGTGGTGCAGCAAGGTTGTAACATATTATTAAACATTGTTTTTGGGCAGGGCGCTTTTGTGTTTTTTTAATGATATCTAAGAGTATAATTTGTAATATTCAATTACTGGAACAATGTTTGTTCGATGACTGTACGCCGCACTACTTATAGGTATACCTGAACTCCATGAAATCCCCGTTAAGTGCTTAGACCATCTGTATCTCGCTGATGCCAATGATTGATCTTCTAAACCAGGTAGAGGCAAACATCGGTTTGTCGAGGGCAATACAAGTACCCGTACAGTTTGCCGCAAGGTGCATCTAAGAAAATATTTTGTTCTGTTGTTTTACGAAGAACCTTCGAAGACTTCAAGCAGGAATAAGCTAGCTCTGGGACTTTGACAGTCAAGGACGCTGACACAATCCGAAATGTAGAAGAGCTAAGGACAGTATATCAGACCACCCTCATGTTTGGCATAAGGTTGTCTTTATACTTTGTGAGAAGAAAGGTTCCAGTGAAAATTAGTCATGCGTCTTATTTGTAACTCGGCCTTTAGGGAACTTGCTTTGCAGGGTTACCTTCTATAGTCGGTGACAGGTGAAGAAGGGCGTTTTCAGATAAGATCGAACAACCATGTCCGGTGACCATTTTTAATTTCGATGAAAAAAAATATTTTGCTAACTTTATGCCCAGAAGAAGAAAAACCAATCCTTGTTTTCAGAAACAAAATTTTGTCTTTGCGAAAAAAATTTGTGAGTGCGTGTCGCGTGCGCGTTTTGCGTATCGCGCGATGTTTACATTTCGGTCGGCCTCCCCCAAAAAACTCCGGTTGCTCCGGTTGCTTCCTTTACGCCGCCTAGACGGAGACGCTATACGCCGGCTGTTAAAACAGGCACCGCGAAGCATGTTACAGGGTGGCGCACCTCGATCGCTCCGGCCCATGGGCATTTTTAGTCGGTTGTACGAAAATGCATTAGGAATTTTCCTTCAAAACTACCGTCCACCTCTGTGCTGTCAATAGGTCTTTTTCTGACCACCCTGTAGCACTTTTACACCCTTTAATAATAAGAAATTGCGAGGAACGGGTATGTGCACGCGCCATTTATGGCAACCGCGTTAGCGTAAATTTGGCCATGTTTCTCGCTTTATAAATTGACAACCACAGAAATATTGCATCATGTTTCTGCAGACTTTATTAGAACATATTTTAAACGTTAATTTCAGAGAGTTTGAAGAAAATTAAAGATGGCCTTTTTTTAATTGATTTTCAAAATAATGCATTTTTAGTTAAGTGCCCCTGTGTGAACAATTCTTGTATATTTCTCCGTTAACTAGGACATCAATATTTTACGTAAAGATGAACTATATGCAGGGCAACACACTGGCGAAGCTTGAAGACCTTAGCTTTTATAGATACGGAGAAAAATATTCTTTAATCTAGAGCATTATTTCGCAATGTGCAGTATTTGCGATTTTTTTCTTAAAATAACTACCCTAATATTTGGTGATTAATACTTTTTTCAATCCTTACTATGCCGAATTTGTCAGTTAATATTTGAAGACCCGTACCAGAACAATTTTTTGAGGGAAGCCGCCCGAAATGTCAACATCGCACGATACGCAAAACGCGCACGAGACTGAAAGGGTACTTAAAATTTTTTTTCACAAAAACAAATATTTTTTTGTGGAGAACAAGGATTGGTTTTATGCATCTGGGCATAAAGTCAACAAAATGTATTTTTTTCATCAAAATTAAAAATGGTCACCGGACATGGTTGTTCGATCTTATCTGAAAACGCCTAGCCCTTTCCACTTCAGCAGAGCGAACGGTGGAAAGGTGGTCACCTCCTCTCCAGCGTTCGCTCCGCTAAAGTGGAAAGAGTTGGGAGGAGCTCCCACTTCGTTCTTGACCTGTCACCGACTATAGTCGAAGTTCACAAGGAAAGTGGGTAAAGTATTCGACGTGCAAATGTTTCAGTTACTGTATTGAACAAATTGTAGCCTCTGAGAGCAGAAGAGAGGCATATTGTTTTCTCAATCTCAAATCCCTGCAACCTAAAACACAATATTCTAGATCAGCTGATCTTAAGTCAAGGATTTTGGCAACTAAGACTAAACTAATATGCCCCCTGTGTTCCTATTTGCTCGTCCTGGGTGCTTACCATTACGTTCTTGCGCCCTCGTTAATTTTCTATTTAAAAATCTCCGTCTAAAGCGCCACTGACACACTGCCTATGAAATAACTCAAAACTAAAACTGAAAAAAAAAATTGAGAGGAAATCTTTACTTAAGTTTATAATATTAGCCGCTTTGAAAAATATACAACCTTTTCCGGGTGGTACATGCAGGAATCGAGTGCACAAAATATTCAAAGAAAATATCTAAAACACGTGACTTGTTCACCATGTGCTGATGACTACATTAGAAGAGGTAATTACGCTTAGCGTATTTAATCAATAGAACGCCAGCGCATTATGGGCACTGAATAGCACGGCGTTCATAGGCGTCACGGAGGACTTCAAGTGTAAAAGAGGTGCGGCGGATCATACTAAATGTCTCCAGAGGTTACAGGTTGCACCCGCCTTTGTCCGGTGGGCTCCGCTCTAAGCCAATTTAAAAACTTGTTTTGCTTATGCCATGCTTTTTTATATACTTATACCACCTCTATTATTGAACACTGTAATCGCGCTCCTAATTATTGTTCCCGAGGTTGGAGTTGATGTGCCTAATTACAGCTAACAATTGAGTAAGATAGTGCGACCACGCGTCCGGCTTCATTTCTTTTGAGCAACGTTTAAACACGATCGTAACATTATGTGTCGACAACGATGGCTGCATGCCATGAAGTGGATCTCTGGTCAATCTTTGAAAGTGCGCTCCACGTCAGTCTCATTGTGCTTCCTAAACACAAATACCACAAAACGGCCAGCACTGATCACCCCTATATATCTGAACAGTCTTATCAGGTCCAAATATAAAACAACAGAAGTAGTCGGGAAGAAGTCACGATATGACAAAGGACGTGTTAAGTAGCCCCGCTGTATTGCTTTTACAGCGGTAGCTGCTGAGGTTGGTTCACTTTGCGATCGACTACGACCGACTGCGACACAACCGGTTTTTAATCCGCTTTAAACCGCGCAGCAGCGACGGCTACCGCGAGCAGCTTAAGAACCGGTTGTGTCGGAATCGGTCGTAGTCGGTCGCAAGGGTGTGAACTATTCGCAACTCCAGCCGGCCGGTCACCCTCTCGCGGACGAACGAGGAACTAGAGGAACGAGGACTGTCGGGCGGGTCGGGCGCGGTGTTGCATGACTTTGTGCTCGTGCCTCGTGCTTCGTACATCATGCAGTTCGAACGGAAAAAGCCAGTACGCTCAAATAGAAATTGCTGTGTTCCGCTCTGCACCTCCGTTGCACGAAAGGACCGGGATGTTTCGTTTCATTATTTTCCGAAGGCAGGAGAGAAGTGCTCGCGCGAAGGTGTGTCGACCGATAGACGTGGAGAATGGATTCGTGTTTTACGGATCGGGAAAACCGTCACAAGGAGCATGACTGTTTGTTCCAAGCACTTCCAAAAGAGAGACTACTTCTTTGCAGGTAAGCACAGCAGAAAATATATAAATGCTCGTGGCTGAACCGCATGCAAGCGATTTAGCGAGCGACGGCGACAGCGACGAAAATCGGCGACGAGCGGCAGAGATTTCTCACCGTTGCTCGTCGCGTCGCTTGGGTTTTAGATAGACTTCTAGCAAACGTCGCTCATCGTCTTGGCCGCTTGTTCTCGTCGCACGACTGACCGAGCGACAGCGAAGCGGGTCTCGTCGCTCGCCTAATCGCTGCGCATCTATGTTAACTGGCCATTCGCGACAAAAACGGGAAATTTCGCGAAGCACTGCACTGCGGGGAATTCCGCTATGCTCGGTCAGTGCTTTCAAGCAGAGTGTTTTTTGTTGGGCGCTCACGTGTCCGGGTAAAACGTAAAGTATAAATCGCATGTAAGCGATTTGGCGACCTACGAGACAAGCGACGGCGATCCGCTTCGCTGTCGCTCGGTCACTCGCGCGACGAGGCAAACAGCATGAAAGCGACGCGAGCGAGCGACCCAGGCGATGAGCGACGATTTCTGGAAATCCAAAAACCGAGCGACGCGACGAGCGATCGTGGGAAATCTCCGTTGCACGTCGCAGGTTCTCGTCACTCGCTTACGTGCGGTTCGTGTGCCGATGCCGCATTTCAGCTAAGCGTGCCCCTGTGTTTACCTTTATCGCCAGTGGGGATCAGTTGGTCATTGCTCTTGTTGGCGCTAAATTGCCGTCTTGTGTGTTTTTTTTTTTCATGTTTCGGACAGTTTTGTGATTGTACTAAGTGCTTGCTTTCTCTTATTTTAATCTAGATGTCGCGAGCTCGAAACGCTTCCTCAAGAAGAGCACAGTCCCGAGTGAAAATCTGCCACCGTCCTCCACACACAACAAAAGGAAGGAGGCTAGACGTCAGAAGCTGCAGAAGGAAAGACAAGATCGCCGACAGAAACGAGCACGGCAGAGCCCTGTGGTAGCAACGCTGCAAGAACATGTACATATCTTTATTAAGCCGATCAGAATTCCTTGCGAACCGTTATTTTTAGTCGAAATAGCCTGCTTAGCTTAACAAAAAGCTAGCATGCAGCAAAAAAAAAAAAAAAAAACTATGCTTGAGGTGAAAATAAGTAAACTTGTGCTTTTTCCTGTACACCACCCTCCTGATTATATGTACCTACTAAAATAGCACACATAATGAAAGGGCATTTTGTAAAGCAGGAGACATTTTTATTTGCAAGTCCTTTTGTGAGCTATCATAGCGCAGACTGTAGTTTCCTGATTTAGCTGCAATCACAGAAGTGAAACTGCTAATGATGAAGTACTGACCTGAAAAGCTAAGCCACAACTTCCTGTTTTCCTCGTCTGTAATCATATGGTGCTCTGCATCTCCATTTAACAAATATATGTCAGTAAGTAGGACCACTAAATTGATCAAGGCGTTTTTCTTATGTCTGCAGGCAGAGTAGAGCGACTATTACTCGTGGATCAAGACAAGCCTCTATATATTCATGTTAAACCGTATAATCACTGTACTAAAGCTGCAAACAAACTTTGTTCTCCAGGAGCACCTGTTGAACGACGAGGAAAGAAACCACGACGCTGCTACTGGGAGCTGCGAAGACGTCACACTTCTCACCGAGAAGGAACTGGATGCTGCCGAAGCCTTGGTCTGCTTGCGTGCTGTCTTGACCTTTGAAGACAAGGCGGTCCAAGTGACTTCTGGAGACTTCGGGTTCCATTTTTCACGCTTACTAGATGATTCCAACATTTTTTCTATTACGGGTTTGCGCAGTATGAGGGTTTTGAATACCTTGCAACGTGTGCTCGAGGAAAAGATGCCTTTGACAGGAGCCCACATTTTGTGTTGGAAGAATCGAATTGTACTTGCAATGATGGTTCTAAAGCACACCCTGTCCTTTGACCTACTGAGTCACGTGTTTAGGATATCTCCAACAACATGCAGCACAACGGTAAAAGCGACGATAAAGGCCTTAGCTGTGATCTTAAGATGTGCTATCATCTGGCCATGTAAGGACGAGATCCTCAACAACATGCCACACTGTTTTAAGGGCTTCACGAAGACGCGTGTCGTCTTAGACTGCACAGAGATGAGCATCTCGCAACCGAAGTGCCTCCAGTGTAGGATAAATACATATTCACACTATAAAAGGGGTATACAATAAAGTACATGATTGGCGTCTCACCTGGAGGACTAGTGACACATGTAAGCCAAGGGTACGGTGGGCGTGCCTCTGACAAGGCTATATTCCAGCAAAGTAACCTTGTGTCGCAACTTCTGCCAGGCATCGACCATGTCATGGTCGATAAGGGCTTCCTGATCGAAGATGTGTGCGAGAGCTGCCTCATAGAGGTGATACGACCACCTTTTCTTCGACAGAAGAAGCAGCTATCTAAAGCCGAGGCTTTGCGGACAAAAAATATAGCAGCAGCAAGAGTCCATGTCGAAAGGGCAATCCAAAGAATTAAGATTTTTAAGATTCTCTCTCAGAAAATGCCATGGAGCATGGTCCCACTGGCAGACGACATAGTATGTATAGCTGCTGCATTGGCAAATCTGTCTAAGCCCATTTTGGCAGACAAGAGATTCATGTAGATACCAAAGTAAGCAAAATGTAAATGAAATATACAAGTCTCAAAGGGGCGGTGTAACAATATTCAGTTGGAATGTTTTTTGCTTCACACAAGTTTACTGGCACTAGTGGGACCCAAGTACACACGCATGCGACACCATTGACCAAGAAACCTCTTTGTCGCTGTTTAATTTCAAGGATAAAAGCGAGCATTTTCATTCAATTTCTCCTTCACACAAGTTGACGACGTAGCTTGGAGGTCACAGTATCCCCCAATGACGATATTTGAATGTGGCTCATAGATTGGACCCGAGCATAGCGTGAGCACTCGATTTGGACTCGTGATAATCAAGAGCTAGACAAGCATTCGGGTAGCGGCCCGTGTCCAATGGCTGCAATGACGACAATAGCCGAACCCTAACAATGTCTGGAACTCGGCGCGTGTTCTGTGCTTTGCCAGCCTCAGCGCGTGGCTATGATCAACATTGGTGTCATATAATGGGCTCCAGCTCACATGGCCATTTGTTGTGGCTGCGAGTTGAGGGTGGTGAACACTGCTTGTGCTTTAGAACCATCATTGCAAGTACGATTCGATTCTTCCAACACAAATAAAGTTTTTTGCTATGTTTATTATGTGGGGAGAAAAACGAACGCGGGTCTCATTGGTCACAAACGCCAGGGATTCGTTCGAAGCGATATTCGCACGAAGTACAAAAATTGTCGCACTGCCCCTTTAAGTACAAAAGGATCAAAATAAGTCGGTGGAAGCCACTTCAGGATGCAGACACACTTTTACCAATTCTTCCATGTATATCCGTTAAAAACAGTTTTGTCCAAGCGCCTGACCGGCCTCCTGTGTTTCACAAGTGACAGTCGAATCAATTTGAATTTGATAAACCTTGGCTTGGTTGCTAAACATTCATCACTACTGGCCCACTGTTATCACTCAGTAATACCTCTGCGTAGTCCTTCAATTGACAACAAAGCCTATAATGGTGGTTTGGGGGATCTGGAACATAAGATACCATATTTATTGCTCTTGGTTTATGGCCCTCTTTCTGAAGAGCGTGATGTTCGTCTGCGGAATGACTCGCAACTTCCTAGTCTGCCCTGAAAATGCATGCTTGCATGTTGAATTTTGTGCATTGTGTTTGCTAATGTAATAAGGATCCAAATGTAATTTTTGTTGGCACTTCAATTGCAGTCCCTGTTTGTCTCGGAAGAAATATGGTTTACTGTATTAAAATTTCACTGAAGTAAAAATGCATCCAGTTTTTCCCGTTTTTGTTTACTGTACAATAAAATACCCAGCAAGCACCCACGCAAAAGATGCAAGAGCAAAAATACAGAGGGCGCATCAAGATTCATTGCAATGCGACAGCGTGCTCAAAGAAGCGGCCCTCGAGGTGGAGCACCTTGGTTAGCTAGGTGTGCTCAGCATTCTGGGGTATGCTACTGATGCGTCCTTTGCTGTGTGTTCATTCCTCACCATCAAATTTCTTATTATCAGCTAAGAAGTGCCCCATAAGATTCCCTAACTGTGACTTGTCACAAGTCGGGATGACATGATGTCTGTGTTGCCAGTAGAAAATCTCGCGCTGAAAAACCTTGTGAACAAATATTTGTTATGTAGTATTCAGTATTTTCACCTAAGAACAAACAATGTGGCCATAAACTTCTCAGAGAAATCAGAGACCATAAAAGAAGCTGTGGAGCATTTGTTTAATAAGGAAAACTAACAAGCAAGTGAACAAGAAAAATAAAGAGATACTTCCCAATCATGAAGACGGCCGCTGCACTTACTCGAGGTGATTTTATGTACACTAGCTAACTAAGAAAACAAACAAGCAACATGCTCAGCATTATACAATATGATACCAAAAATCCTTCAAACACTTGTTACTCTGAAATGTATGACTGGATTGGTTGTTTCTTGTCTGCCTTACCGATAATTTAGTGCATTTATTTACTGGGATGAAATATTTCTGACTCAGCCGGCACAATATGCACCAAGTATACTAACATGCAACACTACTGATCCAGAAGTTTTTTTTGTAGCAGTTCAATTACAAGGCTTTCCTTTGGTCTGTCCTTCACAATGCTTAAAGGGATACTGACAAGGTACTTATGCTCGCCGAGGTTTTTATTAGTACATGACATATGAGAGCCCAAATACCCAGAAAACGATTCGCGACTCGAAATTCGTTTTCTTTCTGCCCGAAAACCGCCGATCGAGAACTGGCTGGTTTTAGTCTCGCTCACTTTCTTCTCTATGGTCACGTGCAGTTTTCTATGGCTTAGACACAACCACCAAATGTAATCAAAGTCATGGGTCATCGAAGACACACACAATATTAATAATAGGAAAGAAACATAAAACCCATTTTTTTTGTGGCTTCTATAAAGCCGCAAATATGTTGATTGGGGAAGAGAGGTATCACAACCACGTGACTTCCGTCACCTCTCTCTCCCCTCTATATTTATTCTTTCTCCCCAGTCCAGCCTCGAGTAGTCGAATTCTTTTACTTTATTAAAAATATATGTGACGCTGTAGCAAAATATTGATTGGGTATTCTTCTGATGCCATAATAAATCACCTGGCGAAAAATGAAAATCAAATTTTGATGAGTATCAGTGTCCCTTTAAAGCTAGTGTTCTGGAGCTTGCAATTTTGATGCGGTTGTGGGAAGCACCCCTATAGTGACAATATTAAATTGCAGAGAGAATTCTAACATTTTTTGTAGCTTGTGGATGCAAAAGATCTCTTAAAAAGTACAGTGATGTTGTGGTGATTATATCACGCCACGCGCAAGCGCGGCTGCCCGACGGACCTGGCCTTGCCTGCCGACCGGATATGTCCCCCTTCCCTTTTCCCACACGGGTGAACTCCCTTTGCCTGCGGACCGCAGTGACTGAGGAATGTGAGGAGCGAAGGGCAAGACGGGGAAGGGGAGGTGGGGCCGAGGAGGAAGAACGGTCCGGGAACGGGTACTTGGAAATAAAAGACCAGTTGAGTTTGGGACACCTATGTGATTACTTTGCCCGTGCTGCGTCCCAACATTGGTGACCCGCGACACTCAACCACACAATGATTGAGCAACTCAGCTCCGACATCCCGATGGCTGTTGCTGTCGACGTCAGGTTGCCCTTATTTTGGACTGCGGACCCCCAGCTGTGGTTCCTCCAGGTGGAATCACAGTTCGCCGCAAGGCGCATAACCGCGGACCTCACAAAGTAGCACCACATGGTGAGCAGCCTGCCGCCCGCGACGGCAAACGAGATCCGCGACCTGCTGTTCTCTCCACCTGCAGAGGATTCATACAGCACGCTGAAGTGGATGCTCATTTGCCGGGTAGGCGGAGTGTTGTCCCGTACACGAGTTCGGCTGTGCTGCAGCCGACCGCGTTGCGTCCCAACATTAACTGGTCTTTTACTTTCAAGAACCTGTTCCCGGGCTGCTCTTCCTCCTCGGCCTCACCTCCTTTTCCCGTCTTTCCCTCCGCTCCCCACATTCCTCAGTCACCGCGGTCCGTGGGCGAAGGGAATTCGCCCGCGCAGGAGAAGGGTGGACATATCCAGTTGGCAGTCTAGGCCAGGTCCGTCGGGCAGCCGCACCTGCGTGTGGCGTGATATAATCACCACAATGTAAAAGAGTCATGGTTGTGCCCCTTTATAAATTGAATACCAGTGCAGCCATTACTAGAGGTTTCCGGAAGATAACACTGGCAGGACATGCTTAAAGTAAACAGTTTTAAGGTGCTTGAGCATGCCCCATGTAAAGTCTTCATCAAAGGAACGTTAATAGTTTCTATGGAGTCATCCAGACTTGCATAGATGATGAAATCACATGAATCAACATTCAGCAGTGCCATGCCAAGCTGCACCTGTCCATAGAAGGTGTGCTTTTTCTTAAGCCTAAAGGCATCTCCGACTTTTTCGAGAGCTTTGCAAGATGCGGCGGTTTCACTGGCTCCCACGACCTTTCCCTGAGTGAGGCACTTGATTTCGAGAAGCCGGCTAGGTACTTGGTCAAACATCACAATGCCGTCTGGCGAGCATCCCAGCCAGGGATTTTCTGTGCACACCAAAAGCCCACAGGTCACAACTGTGTGGCCAGTGTCCGTGATATACCGGTCCCTTGCGAGTGGCTCCGTTTTGGCCCCATAGCGGGTGTTCTCGTTCCCTTTGAAGCTTGGGTTGAGTGTGCTCGAAACCTTCTTCTCCCACTCCTTCTTGCTGTACGTGTGGAGGGGATAGCATGTTGTTCCTGGATTTTAAGAAACAAGGGCAAGGTAAAGATTTTTCTGTTTACATTGAAGCACATTATTTCAAAGACCACTGTCTCTGACACAGGTTTAAATGTTAACATTTGTGGCCACATGATGCATCTATGAGACATAAATGGAGAGCTGTCTCACTGCATGATCAGCACATTGTGCTGTGTTGGCGCGTGACACAATTTTGTTCCTTTTAAGTTGATATTGTATTTGAGTATAGTATAGCTTTTAATCACTAATATATAGCCTGTGCATGTGCAAGTTCTATGCTGATCAGGCCCAGCCCCTAACAGCATGCTGTCTAAGAACTCCAACCAGTTGGTGTCCTGCTTTATTCCAATCACTCTGCCAGCCTCTCCAGCCCCCAACCATCTGGTGTTGGCCTTAGCACATAATGTGCTTAGGTGTGCCAGTTGGTACATTGCAAAGGGTACAAAGCGCCAAAAAAGCACGAACCGAGACACGAAGAAAACAACGACACAGGGCGCACTCTCAACTGAAGTTTATTAGAAAAAGTACACGTTATTATTCCCAACAAGAATGCACAGTCATCAATCAATCCTTGCCCAGCTCACGTTTTAAGTACACATACTCATACTCATCCGTAGATAGGGCCAAAGACATTTCGCTGACACGCATGTTCCCCGTGGCCCTAATCTCAAAAGTCTCGTGTAGTTCGCGTGACACCTTGTTTTTGTATTTTGCCAAAATTTTTGTGCTGTTGAATGACGGGGTGCAAGGGCATCTGCTGCAATCAACGCCGAGATGCCCTGACGGTGTCGTCCTAGTGGAAGCTGCGTGTGCGCGGGCCCGATCGTTAAGACATCTGCCTGTTTGCCCTACATAGCTTAAACCACGTGTCATCGGAATTTCATACACGACGCCAGTCATGCAATCTGTGTACTTGTGCCTATGCTTAGTGTTGCACGGGTCTATGCTCGGCTGGGGATTATTGATTCTTCGGCAGATGTGTTAATCAACAAGAATCAATAATCTCCAGCCGATCATAGACCCGTGCAACACTAAGCATAAGAACAATCACACAGCCTGCACGACTGGCGTCGTGTATGAGATTCCGATGACACATGGTTTAAGCTATGTAGGGCAAACAGGCAGATGTCTTAATGATTGGGCCCGCGCACATGCAGCTTCCACTGGGACGACACTGTCAGGGCATCTCGCCGTTGATTGCAGCAGATGCCCTCGCACCCGTCGTTCAACAGCACAAAAATTGTGGCTAAATACAAAAACAAGGTGTCACACGAACTACACGAGACTTTTGAGATTAGGGCCACGGGGAACATGCGCATCAGCGAAACGTCTTTGGCCCTATCTACGGATGAGTATGAGTATGTATACTTAAAACGTGAGCTGGGCAGGGATTGATAGATGACTGTGCGTTCTCGTTGGGAATAATAGCGTGCACTTTTTCTAATAAACTTCAGTTGAGAGTGTGCCCTGTGTCGTTGTTTTCTTCGTGTCTTGGTCCGTGTTTCTTCAGCGCTTTATACCCTTTAGCACACAGTGGCTAAAAATTAACTGTTGGGCTAGTTGGGTAAACAATGGATACCCATAAACTATATTGTGTATTAAACAACTATGTATTTAACATACTAGTAGCCTGAGGATACCGTAGTCCCACTACATGAATGGCTGCATCACTGGTACCCCAGCTGCGTGTCTGCATGCCACCATCCAGAGACGCATCACAATGTCATGCTAGTTCATACCAGCTACACTAGGCTATGCCACAACATGGCAGGATGCATCACACAAGCACAAGACATACTTTGCCCGGCTTGCCCCACAACACTGCTAAGACATGATACTCTACAGATCACCATGTGTCAGGAAGCAATGAAAGTATGTTATTAGTTCTAGTAATAAAAAGAAATGACATTATTACTTTACGCAGAAGTGTGGATACCACACCACGTTTGTTAGCAAGGCAGAAACTGAAAACATTAGTTTGTGAATGACCTTCATACGTTCCAGGTATTATAATATTTCAACAGGGAACCTACCGCAAAAAACACTGAGCAAGTGCCCACTTAAAATTTTAAAAAACTTTAAAAACATCCTGAAAAAAAAAAATGCAGAGGAGGCACAAGATAGGGCGGGCTTCACTGCTTTGCACTGGCGCACTTGGAGAAGCGACCTACGCAGAAGAGCATTTCATTTTGCTAGATGGGCATAGAAGTTTCAGGTGGCATTGGATATGTTCTTAGCTTATTGTTCAAATGCTTCAAAAGTAGCAGGTCATTGCTAACTGTGACAAGGGCACATGCTCGGTATTTCACGGTAAACCCATGCAAACTATGAGGCCCATGTATGACGGACATCATAACGTCCTGTACTGGAGCTACCTGAAATATAACCTGTTTAGAGAGAAGTAATTGAATGGGCTTTTAACTTACTAGCCAATGAGCTTTTACCTACCAGTGATCCTTTTCTTCCGCTCTTCCATCCACAATGCTTTGTTTGTTTGGGTTGAAGACAGGAGCCTTTGCACATCATCAGGAGTAACAACTACATTGCACGCATAGAAATCCTCGCAGCTCGTACTAATATATGGGACCTCTTCTTGAGCTAACTTGTTCAGCACAGTGTTGCCTGATGAAAGTGAGGCCACTCGCTCGAACAGGGCGCTGTGGACTTCGGGTACACTGCAAGAATTGGGCATGGAAATGTTTCTTTTGTACAATTACATCAATTAAAACTAACAAATATTCACATATCTGTTAAATTATTTCTTTTAGGTGTATATAGAGCATCATGGCACACAATCCATAAGTTATAACTTATTTGCCACAACAGCAAATATGGTTCCATGAAATGAGGTTCCAAAATGCAAAAGAAATGCTCAGAGAATGCGACAGCATTCACACCTGACCACAAGTCAGGCTCCCTTAAGACGGACAGACTGTTTAATTGTAACTACTGCATTGCTATGTACGTACAAAAGTGTGTTTAAAGGGGGGTGCAATGATTTCCGGATTTCGGTCACAAATTTGTGGAAGTTGCCCTCTGACACTTCTGAAGTAACAAACAGACAACCGATTTCGCCTGCGTGTCCTAGTTGTTGTAAAAAAAAGATAAAGATTGGCATTTCTGGCACCCCTCAACTCACTCCCAGCGTTCAGGGTCACACCTGGTCCCCCTCCTAGTGACGTAACTCGGGGTGCCGTGTAGCTTCCCGTGTGCTATCTCGGAGGACGCTTCCTCTCCTCTCTCTGCGTACATTAGCGGGCGTTAGGCTGCAGCTTAGACCCGGGGTGCCGTGTAGCTTGCCCGTGTGCTATCTCGGAGGACGCTTACTCTCCTCTCTCTGCGTACATTAGCGGGCGTTAGGCTGCAGCTTAGAGCCGACCGAGGTCACGTAATCTTTTCGCCGTAGTTCCCTCGGCTGCCACTTGGGGCTGCAGGTGGGGAAAAAGCTCGACTTTTGCTTTGCGATTACGCAGCGAAATCGCGACATTTTTGAATTAAAAATATGTTTTCTCTATTCTCCGGGACACGATAAACAACGTAAAAGTGACGAGATGGAAATTCTTTTAATCTTAAAATTGTTGCACCCCCCTTTAAAGAATGATGAGATATAAGTCATCCTCTGCTGGGCCTAAATTTTGCCTGTTAACACACTACTGAAGCTGGATTCTTTTGCTATTGATTAAACAAATGGCATGCTTTTAGGTCATATTTGTTTTGTGATCAATGTGCCATGTTAAGACACGAAATCTACAGAGGACTGGCATTTAAAAAAAAACAATTAAAAAAATAGAGAAATTTTGTAGCTGCCTTACCTGCTTGGCTGCTCACGACGCTGTCGCTGTCTGAAAAGAAATGCCAGAAAGTTGTGTAACACTCGATTAACATATGAAAAAGGTTTGTTCAATGGGAACATTACATCGGACAGAGATGGAGATCCATTTGCTAAGAATATTTGATTGTGTCCAGATAGAAGAAAAGTCCCTTTTTGAGTTTGAAAAATGCCTTATCTCATCCTCTTGGTAAAATTATGTGAAGGCGACATCCTCACACATTTTAAAACCAACAAAACTAATGCAGTTTTACATATTAGAATAGCTGCTCAATGAAGAAAAAATTTTTGTAGCCCATTTGTAATAAAATAAATGCACTGAAACAGCAATGTTAAAAGAGTTTGTGTGAATGAACTCCGTGAAGTTTCGGGATGCAAACTGCGGTCCATTATTCGTCTGCAAGCGTCCAGAATCCCAAAGCAAGCAAGAGAATTCTTCACTGCAGCAATAACTGCTTGCACAGTCGTAGACCCAAGGGAGACGACTTCAGGAAACCTTGAGTAGTAGTCGACGACCAGAACATACCTAGTCTCGTCCCTTTAATTAGAACATACATATCTGCAGGCGCTGCCATGGTCTGTCAGGCATCGTGTTGGTGTCAGTGGCTGGTGCACAACTCAAGTCTCAGCGCACTGAGAAATCCAGAATCCCGAAGGAAGCATCGCAAGCAAGAAGCAAGAAGCAGCGCACTGAGAAATCCAGAATCCCGAAGCAAGCAAGACAATTCTTCACTGCAGCATAACTGTTTGCACAGTCGTAGACCCAAGGGAGACGACTTCAGGAAACCTTGAGTAGTAGTCGACGACCAGAACATACCTAGTCTCGTCCTTTAATTAGAACTACATATCTGCAGGCGCTGCCATGGTCTGTCAGGCATCGGTGTTGGTATCAGTGGCTGAGGGTGCACAACTCAAGTCTCAGCGCACTCAGAAATGAGATGCTCGATGCGCAAATTGCAATTGGGCAATCAAGTGCACAATCTTGCGCGTTCTTGACAGTGGCATTCCGGTGCATTTGTGCACCAAGGAGAAAATGTTCTGCTGCAGAGCAGATGGGATGACAATCTGGAAAACCAGCAGCAACTCAACGTCGTAGACGCTCGTCCTGTCCCTCTCATCAAAGTAGAGAGTGATATGACCTGGAACTTTGATCTTGCTTGGCCAACCTTTCTTGCAGTAGTCCACGACTGAGGAACACTCGCCATCTTGAGCTTGGTGCAGGCTGGTGTCTTCGAGACGACTCGCGACGACTGGCGGCAGTTCCTTCAGGACTTCCATACTGTCAGCCGGTTGCGAAGTCGGCAGGTCACAGGGTGCCCGTAAGGTAGTGGCAGCAGTCACCAAAAGTTCCCGTGGTACATAATTCATGGTGTACTGGTAGTGCATCAGCTTGATCCGTATGCATAGTACCTGCGGGGTCTGAAGCTGCAGGTCTTTTTCTTGATGAGGGCGACGAGAAAAATCAGTCTTGACCTCGAAGTTCAGACCACAAGGATACAGGCCGAACCGCGATACGGCACATGTTACAGCCAGAGACTCTTCCTCCGTCTGACTGTAGCATCCCTCCGTGGGGTCAGCGATCTGGAATGTAGGCAACAGCCCGACACATGCCAGAAAGCTGGTCTTCAAGCAGTATGGCTCCAACACCGTAGGAGCTCACGTCGGCAGACACTACACTAGGATAACGAGTGTGGAACTTGACCATGCACAACTCAGAGTTGAGTAGCAACTTGACCCGTCCAAAAGCTGCTCCATGCTCAGACCCCAAATCCAGGTGCTGTACTTGTCCAGGAGGGAGCAAATGGGTGCAGTGACGTCAGCCAGGTATGGGATGAAACATCCGATCCAATTAGCCATTTTAAGGAACCGGCGCACGTTGCTAACGTCGGCTGGTGGCTGCAAATTCTAGATCTTGACCTTCTCAGGGTCCAGAGAAATCACTCGGGCATTGACAACAACCCTCAGAAACTTGACAGAAGCAGCACGCGGAATTCACATTTCTTTAGTTGAGCGTGACCCTTTCGCTCTCCGAGCAACTCAGGACGACCATCAGACGCCGTGGGTCGTAGGGCCAATCGACGATCCTATCCGAGCCTAGTACATCATCTCCACATCGCTCGACGCCGGAGAGTCCTCCGCAGAGTCTTGACATGGAGGCGCTGAAAGGAGCCTGCTGGAGCGCCGATGTGATGCCAGCTGGGAAACGCTTGTACGCAATAGTAGCCCAAAAGGATGTGACGAAACACTGTGGGCTCCTCACTTTATGGGCTAGACCAGGTTTGCAGTAGAGACCAGGCGACTGGAGTTTGGAAAGAAGGATCCGAGCTTTTCCACCATGTACCTAGGATGTTTTTGCTCGACGGTTGGCAGAACATAGCGACTCCCACTGAATCACTTGGTTCAGTCTCGTCGCCGTCCACACAGAGTCCAACACATGCTCCAGGAATCTTGACGCAACGATGAAGCCACAGCACCGCTCGGTTTGGCCTCGTCAACTTTCCCAATGACACCTAGAGAATCCACGTCGTTCAACTCCTTCGCTTCACGACGTCGAGGTAGAAGAGTTCTTCGTGGAATAGTGTTCAGGGAAAATGGACTAGCGTTGGAGTTGGAAACAGATGTGTGTTCTTCGTGAAACTCCCAGCCAGGCCGTAAAAGAATCTTTGCGGAATTGCTGGAATCCCAATCTGCTGAGTTCTAGGGAACTGAAAACACACACGGGGTCCTCTGAATTGCGGGAAGACCCAGAAGAGCTGTATGTTGAATCTTGACAACATGCAGAGTCTGGACTGCGAACTTGTCTCGCCACTGTAAGGTAGCCATGAAGGTTTTCAGCGTGTGGTAGACGTAGGTTGCCGGGACCGGACACCTCACCTTCAGGTTCAGTCAGCATGCGAGGAGGGCCCGGGAAAGAGGGTGAGAAAAAGGTGACCTCCGCTCTCAAATCAATCTTGAAGTTCGTAGGATGACCGTTCGTGCATATATTGTTGTACCTTGTACGATGTGTACTGACTGTGTGATGTTCGATGGAGCCCAACAGCTCTTTTCACTTCCTGACCTTGAAAACTTCGGCAAAATGGCCAGTCTTTCAATCTTTCTGCTGGTGTGAATGGGTGCATTAAGTGCATGCTCCGGAGCGTGAGAGTTTGACACTCCATTCACTAAACGGAGAGGAGCCCCACCGCAGACTCGACACTCGAGCGCACCCTTCGTGCGTAAAGCTTTTCTGGAACTGGCGAGCGACTACTTCATGTTCCGTAATGTCATGTCTGCAAAAAAGGAGGCTGTGCTTTCAGAAATGATGTCGAGATGAAGGGCGCTGCCGGACCGCTGCCCCTTTTCAGTTGAATAGTGCTTAATCCAGCAATTAGCGTTCCGGAAAAAGATTTGTTCGTGCATCTAGCCAAAACGAATCCATCT